>PNEQ01077777.1:0-29760 GCA_003012365.1 Medauroidea extradentata
ATGTTCCACAGTTTTTAATTGTGATAATTGGATCTTAATGCTGTATACCTTAAAAAGAAAATTAAAAAATTTCAGGTTGCCAAAGAGATACCAACTTGAAATTTGGACTGTGTGTTCAAGAAATATGTACAAACAAATTTAATTTTTTTAAATTTTTTAAAATATTTCGTTTTTATGTAATTACAAAATTAAAATTTCAAAACATACAAAAAAACATTTTAGTTACAAATTATACCATGTGATATATCAAATGAAAGCTCATTTAATAAGCTTTAAAATGAGACCTTGCACAAGTCTGTAGCTCTAATAGATTCGTAGAAAATAGCATTTGAAATTACAATGACACAGTGACTTTTTAAGCTTTTTGGAATTAAAAAAAAATTCATAACTCCAAAAATGACAGTCCCAAAAATCTAAAAAAATTAATTTTGTCTTACATAGCTGTGAGGAACACACAGCTCAAAAATGAACTATATTCGTGACATTAAGTTCTAAAATAATTCTCTCATTGGTTGATTTGACATGGAATGACCCGGCATCATCATGGGCATGATGGCCATTTTCCATTTTGTAAGAGATTTTTATGTATCATTCCGCATGTTGTATTTGGTTTGTCCTAAGAAGTAATTTGCAAAACAAAAGATAAAAATATTTTTCTATTTATAGTAATTTTGACCAATACAATTACAATTCACTGCTTAAGGTAGCAGAGGATTTAATAACTATTTAAAAGAGTTCCTGGTACGCCAAGACGACGTACGTTCGAGCGCCCTCTAGAGGGCTCGCTCTCAGCCTTGCGTGGTCAAGTGAAGGGTGCGGACGTGCCGGGCAAGCGGCGCCCGTGTAAGACCAGCGGCGGTCGCGTGGGTGTTTTATTTCACAATTACGAGGGACTGTAATTCGTCTAATTGAAATATTCTCAAAAGGAAACTCACTCGCAGGCCGACAGGAACGCTTTTAGATTAACTGTAAAGTTTTTTGTTCTTGTATCGAACTTAGAATGAGCGATATTTTTGGCAGCCCACCAGACTGTGATGTACGCCACTGTTAAAGTCGAGTAGTAAATGTGTTATTCCACCACAATCGTTGATATTTATTGTCAAACACGCTTATGTAACCCGCCCTCGAAGAAGAAATTAACAGTAGCATTACAGTACATTTAACAATAACATAGTGTAGTTATCATAAATTAGTGATATGCAGATGTGAAACAAAAAAACTGTCTAAAAATTATAGAAACTTTGGCTGGAATACAGTGTAAGCGCCGGGGGAGTAGGCCACCCGCGCAACACCGACATATGAGGTAAAGACTAACACTTCCGTATCTTCTAATGCTCCCCCTCACTTCTCCATGCTCAGTCCTGCCTGAACTTCCCTCTTACACTCCTCCACGTGTCCTTATCTCAGCTACGCAGTTCGATCTGCGATGTGGCATAGCAATGGTAATTTACGCCCTTTTTTTGAGGAACCGTGAAAAATTTGAGTCTAAAAATAGAAAAATTTAAAGAAAATTGTCTGTGTTGCATTTTCCTTTATGAGTGCTGTGCTAAACATACATAACATCCCTCCTGACTGTCTACACCAGCCAATAACCATTCACCTCCCTTTCCCCCTGTGGTGGCACCGCACTCTCTTCTCTTTTCTCACACTGCCTCTTCTGATGCAACGATACTAGCCCCACTAGTTGCTTACTATGTTCCACAAAGAAAATTGGTAATTTGGTCAGTCCTCATACCTGCTCCGGTCTCAGCGGTGAGTTACTCTTACCTCAGGGTTCGTGGTATCGAGGGATGGACGCATGCATAACAGCATTTAAAAACACGTGGTCAGATTAACAGCCCATATTTATTACTCTCTTATAGCAAACTCACGCAACCGCGCTTACATCGGCACGTACAAACTCCTTGTACAAAAATAAAATGTTACTGAAAGAGAACTGAACTAAAATGAAACATAACTCAAAAGAAAAATAGCACGTGCTAAACTCAAATCATAAACCGATAGTGGGCCGGCCACGCGGTTAATACGGCTGCAAATTCACATTAATTAAACAAATAAGTTGAAGCTAATGCATAGTTCTAAAAAGTCTTTCCATTGCCTTCCAACGCGGCCCCATCTCTTCCACTCGCGCCCCTCGGCTTACCACGTGCAAACCTCGCACAACACCGAACACGTCCGGCCTCCTCGACGGTCAAGAACAGAGTAACAAGCAACGGCGACCACAATAGCGTCCCAAGACACCATGGCGGCCTACCTTCCGGTTAGAATGTTCCATGACCTTCTAGCAAGATTAAGTAACCGGTCTGGATACAAATTAACCAAACTAAAATCACTGAAAAATCGGCAAAATTATGCTTACTTTAAAAACATATTTCTATACTTTAGTAAATTATTATTACAATAAAATTTACATTAAATAAAACCTTGGCATTGGACATTGCCGGCCGTACACTTTGCAGTACACTCTGTAAACCCCTATCGTATCACCCCCGCGGCACCATGGCCGGGCTGGCTGAACTCATCTACATATTTTCAAAATAAATACCAAAACTTTCAAACTGAAATAACTTTTAAACGATCAATTTCTCGTAAAATGTCCAAGAGTCCAAAGTTGCTTGAAATTTCCTGCTGTTTTAGAAAAGTCCACACAAGACATATTTACATTAAATTCACGTGCCATCATAACATTGAGAACTTATAACAAAACCTGAGAACACATTTAACATAAAATACTCCAATGAGAAACCTTATCACTAAGAATTGCATCCAGACGCGGTTTTCTGTTACCGTACTGTTTCGCCAGGCCCAATAGCGGTTATACTTTTAGAGTTGGTTTTCTATGAGATTCCTTGTTCAGCAAAATTACATTATTTAAATAACTGACTTACTTAGAAAATTATTAGGCTTACGACAACGAACATGGAATCCTCACATTGAAACAATTATTATTGACTTACAAACATTTTAGACACACTGAATTTAAATAATTTACAGGCAATATGTTAAAGTAGGGTGGCCGGGCAACACACTGGGGTTTTTGACATTAATAAATGCATCAACCCTACCCTACACCTAACTGATACCAGGCTGACCAGCTCTTGGTTCTGAAGTGTCAGTAACACCGGCTAGCATTAATTTATGCAAATAAGTAAACAACAGTAGAGACTCTAGAAATACAACTGACTAATTGAAAAACTATACCCCAAGCGCAGGCTGGTCGCTTCACACCCCCCAAACAAGCCAGATTGTGCTTGTGCGCGCACATCAACTGCAGACTGTCTAATAGTCATGTGCAACTTGCATCTTGTCCCGCCACAAAGAAGAGCCACATGTTTGTTTTTCCTCTCCCACTCAGCGACTCTCTCCCATGTTACAGTGTCTTGCGAGAGCCCAGGGGGATGGGGGTTGAAAAGATGACACTTTTTTTTCCCCTCATTAAGCACGGCAAAAAAAAAAAAGGACCACCATTGCACTTGGTCCGTAAAAGAAAAAAAATCCAGCGTTATCTCATCTTCTTTTTTCTAGCAGCAAAATTGAGCTCCGCTTGACCTTGACAACTTCCGCTGTATTATTGATCACTTGTCACGTGGCTATGAAATAGCCGCGGTGTAAAAACAGCCTATGACGCAAACACAACAGTCCCATCACTGTGTGCGGCATGTGGGCTGATAAGGATTTTGTTTTATGCTCGCTCAACAGTGGAGCAATAAGAGTGACTGCAGCTAGCGTGCCGAGAGCAATTTAGTTTCTATTCGCAGTACAGAGCACTAAACTGGTGTGCTGTGCATAGTTTAATGATTTTTCCAATAAGCCTACAACTTTTAGCAACGAGTAATTCAGTCATTTTATACATGAAAACACCTTGAAAAGTCAGTTTTTGGCCCTCTTGAGTGGCTCTAAATTCGTGTTCATAATATGCGTTCTAGTTTTTAAAAAATAGTCTTTTTTTTTTAAATGTTTGTTCTTTAATAATAAGCACTTATATTAGTATCGCTTAGATGGTTATAATGGCGACATACTGTAACAGTTTTTGTGCAGTAAAAAATAAAATTCTCAGTGCCTAACTCACCATGCGCACGCTCGCTGAGCGTTGCACTGAAAGTTTTTAAAGCTTTTTCGCTGATTTATTTTCTTGTCATGACTGTGGCTTACCTGTTGACGGTAAATGTGTTTTGTTATTGTTTTGAGCCAATACACTTTTTTAAATTACCTTAAATTCCGACGAAACATGTACGAGGATTTAACTTTCGGAAGGGGGGGGGGGGGTGAAGTCGGATTTAACAAAACATAGATTTAGAGTAAATACTTTCGGGTCCCATGGCATTTCGTTAAATCAGGGTTCTACTGTACATGTTAGCAAATCACGGAACAAACTTTTTTTTAAAATTTTTTGTATACATATCTTAAAAATTTTGGCGAATGTAAGATGCCATAGATTCTAAGACGCAGCCCACTTTTAGGTCTCGAAAAGTTTCTAAAAATGTGCAGCTTAGAAGTGAGTAAATATGGTAAGCTACATATTTTTTTTTTTTACAGATTTTTGAGTTAGTAAAACTTGTCCATAGCATATTTTTGCATTCTAATGAAAGTAATTTAAGTTAAAAACTTATTTCATTACGGAATGAATTTTCTTTGCGTTTTCGCGGCCAAAGAAACGGAAACGCCTAATTAACGCTTAAAATAATGCTCGCCCCAGTCTCGTGTTTTTTAGCCAGATAAGATGGACATGAGTGTCGGTCACGATGAGACAAAGGGCCATGAGTCCAGCCTAATATATTCACTGAAGGCGTAGGCACAACCACGTGATGAGATCATTGCTTTTAAAGTGAATACCGTATTTCATTGCACAAAAGTCGCCATTGCGTAAGCGTAGCATCTAATTATTGAGATGACAGAAATGGTAAAAATACTTTCATCGCATAATCATTGCACCGCAATGTTTTGTTTAAGTTTCTGCGTCAGAGATGTTAACTACGCTCAAGTACGACACTATTAGGACAAAATGGTTGCCACAAGAATCTATTATAGTTACTACCAAAATATTCCGTTGGACTGAAAGTGGAACATAGCGTTACTAGTTTAATAGTCTGCCATCTTGTGTGTTTGTCTTGCGCGTGGACTTTCTCAACTGAACGTAGTATATCTATGACATCGCAAAATAAAAACAAAGTTTGTAAACACTGCAACGATAATAACAAGCGGTAGCGGACTAGCAGAAGCCGAAAACAAAAACTTCAAGCGAAACGGAATTTAGAAAACTACTGGATTGATCAATTTTCTAATAACCAAAAAAGCCATTTACCAATAAATACTGCTAACCACGAAATGTGTTCCCACCAAATGTGCATACCTAGCCTAACCTCCAAGGTATAGTAAGTTATAGAAATTTAGTCATTGTTTCAGAGTTCATACGTCAATAATTCAAGTGCCACACTAATAAAATTAAGTCAACAGTTAAGAGAAATATATGTAAATGCACACATACTTACTTAAATCGCACTCCAATGTCACTAGAATTAATCAGCTTAGCAGTCGACTCCATGACACCACCAAATAGTCCCCCTCCCCTACCTCTCCCACGTGCACCCATCATTTCTGCTGAGCGTCTCATCATGTAGATTAGAAAACCTATTAAAAAAAACAGACAAATCATTTACCTTTATTGTCATACAAAACCCTTACAAACATGTTAGAGAATTTTTTTTTTACATAATCCACAACAGTACATATGTATTAAAAACATTTGGATCTACAGAAATTAATGGTAATAACTACAGCGTCAATTGATACTGCTTTGACAACATTCTCAAATACTTATTCTCAAAAACTAACATAGAACCATACACCATTTAAATTTATGAAACAACTGTACTTATGCATTCAGCACCAAAACAAGCAAGAGTCTGCTTTCTTTGCTGTACAGACTGTTTTGTAATATGCAGCCCCACTGCAGAAAGGCAATTCAAACAATTAAGGTTAGGTTTCACAAACATGTTCGTATTGCATCTTTCCCACTTCAAAATTCAGCACATCATACAGTATATATGTATATACGTGGTATTCACCATAAATCAACAGCAGAAAAAACTGTTTAGTTTCGAAGTTAAAATACAGCTTCTCAGCACACAGACATAAGCAACACATGTCACTTAAAAACTCCCAACACGCACATCAGCATCTGCATAAAAGAAAACCACAGATTGGCTCTCAGCTATAAAGTACTGTAATAAGAAACCAACTAATGAGTACAAATAAATTTTAAGAGTATTTATGCACAGTAATAGAAAAAAAACACACATTTCATGTTGGTATGCTTGCACATATCACATTTGTTCGCTATTCATTTGTGAATAGTGGCAGAAATGTAAACACGTAAGTGTTGAACGCCCTGAAATCCATTAAAAAAAATTTGTACTCCGTAAAATCATAAAATGTAGTATATACTTTCTATGCAGTTTACGGACAATCCGTAAATGTTGGTAGTTATGCTGCAGAAAACCACCAAAAAATTGCAACATATACTTTTCAACTGATTTTCCTCTACTTATCTACTTTTTTTAGCATGAATTTTCCACGGTTCCTAGGGAATGGGTAATAATAGTGAAATGGTAGTAAGTGTCACAATAGATGGGTTTCACTGTAACTTTATAATTTTTAGGAATGGCGGGAAATAGGCTACTAGGCTAACAAAGTAACAGTAGAACCCCTTTTTTTACATCATTGAAGGGATCCTGCAAATATGGTGTAAAAAGTGGGTAATGCAGAAAAAGGCTTTGAATATTAATACAGTATTACTAAGTTGTATTAATTTAACATTTATGTAGCTATTAAAAATGTAAACAAACTATTTTCACAAAAAATAAACAGACATATAAAGCTAGACCCAAGAATTATATTTTGTTTTAAAAAATTCAAAGTAAAAAAAATACAATAAGTGGTAAATATTCAATAAGCAATGACCAATAAACAAAGTTATTTCTGTGTTTAAAGCAGTTGAACCAACCATTTCAGAGACAAAAATTTTCAATTTCCAGGTTGCTGACTATGATTTGTGCCGTTTCCAACGATAAAACATTGTTAATTGGTACATACATTTGTACTCTTGCACCCACATATCATTCATTAAAATAATTCCTCAGTTGGTTGTAATTTGACACACAAACACATTTTGGTTTTTTTGCAAATGGCCTGTACATCACAGAACTATCTTAAATAATTGAACAAATTTTATAATTTACTTTTTGCTGGTATTGGCATAACAAAGGGATACACATGTCTCGGTACGATGTTCAACACAACTTCAAAATATGAAATTTTTCATCAACTGGAAATGCTAGTCTTTTAGTTCTGTAGACATTTTAGTGCATGCCACTACAAATTTCCACTTTGAATAAATTGGAAATAATTTTGCCACTTTATGTTAATAATACTCTAACGTCACAAAATTTACAACCAGAACATTAACTTCACGTCACCCGAGTTAGTAAATAAAGCCACCACAGATGCATGTACACCGATAAATGCAACTGTGAGTGCTAGTGTGCATGCAGCACTGTCATGTGAACTAGAGTAACACTGTGTAAGTTGCAACCAGTCAATTCTATCACTTGAACGAGAGCATCTCAGTGCAACTTTGTGTAAGTTGCAACCAGCCAATTCTCTTGAACGAGAGCATCTCTGTGCAACTTCGTACAAGTAGCGACCAGCCAGTGGCGCTGTCACATGAGAGAGAACATCTCAGTGCAACTTCATACAAGTTGCGACCAGCCATTGACGCGGTCAAGTGAGCGAGTAACCACAAATCAACAAAATGGTGTCGAGTGGCCTAGTACCAAATCGTAAAAATGTAGGCGAACGGAACAGTTGATAACCTTGCAGTTAACTGAGAAGTTTGCGTAATTTGTGCATGTCGCTCGTGTTCGGAAAGTAAACAAACTTAAAGAAAAAGTGTAAATAGCGGAATATACAAGTATTGAGTGTTGTAAAGAACGGAAATGTTGTACATAGACACAAACGGAGAATAAACGGGACTGACAGTAATTGGTGTAATTAGCGGGAAAACGTAAAAAACAGTAACGTAAACACGTGGTTGTACTGTAACAGACAGAGGTACAAGTATTTACAGATGATACTTGTTAGTAGGTACACACACACGAAGGGATAACAAACATTTCTGCGGAAGCACAGTCACAACGTTTTGCCAGTATCAAACTGGTTTCCTCGAGCGGCATGACATAGCACACTGGCAAACAAACTGGCTTCCTGTGCGAGTCACGTCTTGCCGCCCGAGGAAGCCAGTTTGATACTGGCAAAACGTCATGACCACGCTTCCGCGGAAAAATGTGTGTAGTCCCTTCGAGTGTATGTATCTATTCACAAGTATCACCTGTAAGTACTTGTACCTCTGGCTGTTATATTACTTTAATATTTTATGAATTTAGTAACCTTGTCTCCAAGGCCAAACTAGAATCCAATTAACTGTATGATCACGTAAAAACTTCTGAAACATAATTAATGTACAGTATAGTTTTACTATTAAACTGCTCATACACACTGTAAAGTCTTACCTATGATTAGCAACGTTGGTAAAAGACCAGTAATACTGGCAGCTTCCAGTTCATTCTTGTAAATGACTGGGACAAAATTTGGAGGTTCAATGTTCATTTCCATTTGAGCATTTTCAAGGTTGCGTTCAAACGAATCCACACTACCAAT
The DNA here is from genome assembly GCA_003012365.1 of Medauroidea extradentata. Classification (NCBI taxonomy): domain Eukaryota; kingdom Metazoa; phylum Arthropoda; class Insecta; order Phasmatodea; family Phasmatidae; genus Medauroidea; species Medauroidea extradentata. The sequence continues at coordinate 8,716 of PNEQ01077777.1, forward strand.
GTTGAACCACAGTATACTCTGAAACACATCACACCAGGTACTTTTACTTCCACATATAAAATAAAATGTTTTTTGACCAGCCGTCCCTGCCTGGCTAAAGATATATAACTGCAATACTATCTCTGGAATGACACACACCCTACTGGAGATGAAAATTATTTAAATCAAAACAGAAATTAATAGGAAGAAAAAAATTGTACTTACAGAACCATCTACAGAATTCCCTGGAGACAGACGAACTCGAACCCACTTCTTGTTTACCACTTCCAACTTTTCCACGATACCTTTTGAGAGGTAGCTACAGGTGCAAAGAAAAACAATCACTGTTTAGAATGTAGTACATACATGGAACCACATTAATATAAACCTGAAGGGACCTAAATTTTTGCAGTTTGTAATACTGAGGTTTACTTTAACAGGTGTTTACAAATACTCAAAAAGTTCTTTAACTATATTTCAAGATATTTAGTCCAAAAATACAAACTTTCTTACCACCGACATGACTTCTTTAAACCACTGAACTTGATGATGATTTTACATTGTTTTATGTACATACAGTAAAACCCTCTTAAGAAGTTTCCCATTTAAGAAGTTTCCTGCTTAATAAGCATAACAATTTTTCACTTGTCTATATGTACATGTGCAATTTGACCCTTTTAAGAAGTTTTCCTGATTAATATGCATTATTTTTGCTTGTCCCAACACAAATGTCTTAACAGGGTTTTGCTGTATAAGGAAACTTCTTATTGAGCACTAAATTAATCATTAAATATCTCATCTCATTCCAAGGGAAAAGAAAACACTTTGTATTAACAGAGTTTGTATAAACGAGTTTCCACTGTATACTGTACTTAATTACTATTTCCTCTCAATTTCTGTACTACTAAAATAATTCATTCACTGAGAGTTTTACTTTAATTTTTACGAACAGAATACACAAATCTCAGTTCTAAATACACTATACAATAGCCAAGCAGAAAATCATATTGAAATAAAACATTTTTATCACCTGGTAGTATGTATTAGAAGGAAGGAGAAAGCAAAACTTATAATATGTTCTCTCTCCTGTGTGAAACTGGATACCTCACTTCAACATTTAAATGAAAACAACTCTAAACAATAATTAGAAAAAGTACACATGTAGTGCTTGGTTGCATCAGATAGTCTGGAATAACATGAATGTTGAATGGTATGTTCTACAAAATTACAGGTAGATTTAATTAAGATACCAGCTCTCCACCCTCTCCCCGGCTGTCTGCACTGGCCAGTAAACTGTGACTTTTGCTAACACCTTCCAGTGCCTATTGGCTGGAAAGTTCAAACACTGAATGTGGTTCACATTCTCGCCTAAACAGCTTGTGGTGGTTAATGAATACCTTCCCTATTCAGAGCTGGCAAGATTAGGTCATACCTTCCCTATTCAGGGCTGGCAAGATTAGGTCAAACCTGATTGTCCCAAATTGTTTTCTTCAGAAAAACCTAACCTGAAAATACCCTAAATTAAACCTTGGAAAGAAAAAAACAATTTTTTCTCCCACATAAGAATCCCAGAAAAGCTTCAGCCTACATACGGGTTTTTTTTTTCAACCTCAGATAAGCTGTAATAAAGAAACAGGAATGAACGGGAAAATTATTTTAATGGCAAAAGAAACTTACACCTTTACACTATTTTCCCAAATAATCACCGTGCAGATTGAGGCATTTGTCATACAGATGCACCAGCTTTCCGTAAAGATTAATGCCTCCTGCCTATTCAGCCTTGTCCCCTGAAACCTCTTTTTGTGATTACAGTATGCTCGTTAATCGATACTCGTAAATCGACATGTAGTGTTTACCTCCTTCCACCAACCATGTGGAGCGGTAAAACTCATATCTCAGTATCGGCAAGCTGGTGCATCTGTATGAAAATGTGCCTCATTCTACACGGTGATTATGTGGAAAAATAGTGTAAAGATGTACTGTACGTTTCTTTCGCCATTAAAATAATTTCCCAATTTATTCCCATTTTTTTATTACAGCCGATAGGAGGTTGAAAAAATAATAACCCTCGTAGAAGATGACTAGTAATGAAAAATTGAATCCTAAGGCATAAAAAGTTGGCATTTTAGTCATTACGAACTGTGCACTCTTAGTAATCACAAAGATACAATGCACTGCTGCACTGCAAGTACTGAAAGTGGGAGTTAAGTGTGTGGAAAAAATAACTAATAAAGTTGTCACAAAACTTACCTGATTTACAGTATCGTATTACACACACACACACAAAAAGAACACTAATTGACTGACATATCAAGCTGCATCCCAAAACACAAGGGCCTAGAAATGTGAAATGTTATGTGTAGGCTCGCTTCAGGTTGTAGGCAAGCACTAAGTAGAGATTTTTGAAGTTCAACCCCAAAAGGTATGAAATAAACAGTATTTTGGAACAATCATTAATATAACTCAAGCCAAACAGCCTATTGCCCTGACTGTTACTTCAATGAGACACTCATAAAAATTAATACTAGCCAATTTAAGAATTTTTGAAAATTCATCATTTTAGGGAGTGAAAAGACTTAAAAATGTATTTTTCATTAATTATCAATATCTTGTTAACACTTCGGAACAGAGAGTTGCTTTTCGCTTCAAAGTGATGCTTAGGAAAATATCCAAAATGTAGTTTCAGGATTTTTCAAAATTTGGCTTCCATAGAGTAAAAAGGGAAAAAATAGGCATTTTTTTTTTAAGAAGTGTATATACAGATCAAACCCAATTAGCTATCATTGTGATTTATACTTCAATTGGATGCATATACAAATATAAAAAATAGGACTTCAACACATTTCGAAATTCATTAAGGGGGTTAAAAAGACTTTTTGAATATTACTCCATATCTATCGATTCAGTTGAGATATTGAAGCGCTGTTTTAGGCAGAAGGGGGTAGGGCAGCGAGGAGATGCACGAATAAGTCGAAAATGACTAAGCACAGAATCAGGGTGTCCAGCCAGATTTCAATTCCAGTTTCCAGTATATTTCTCAAATTTTTGTCAGAATTCCCACAGAAAGAAAAATAAGGAATCACAGAAAAAAATACAATAAATGCTGTAACGACTCGCTATATGCCTGTTCTGTTCAACTAAAAAAATTACAACACACCGAGAAGCCATCTTTAATCACACTGTTTTGTTTACAAAATGCAGGAACTATTTGTTAGATTAATGCGCGTCCGGAGAGCATAGGATAATTCATCAAACATACCGCCCACCGAGACCAAATATACGGTCTCAAAAGTATATAAAATGTCAAATTTTTAAAACGAGTCACTGAAGAAAGGGTCAAGCCAGCTATACTTAATGATTATCACCTTCAGCCAGAGTTCAACAAAATCACTAACACAAAATTATAACACAAGCTACAATGTTGACTTATTGATAGATAGGAAGACGATAAAGTTTGTGCACCGAACGTGTCAATAATCCCTTAGGAGTCTGCACATCTGCAACTCTCACAACTCCATCCGACCCAGGATGCACCTTAGTTATTCTTGCCAAGCACTAACACTGGGGTGGAGCACGGTCCTCGCCTATAAGTACAAGCTCTACTGGAGTCAGTACGGGTTGTTAAGTGCGCCACTTGCTGCAAGGTTGTAGCTGCTGCAGGTACTCACGATGCCACCGGTTCCAAAACTGGGTAGCCATGGTGCACACCATCTTCCAACGCCTGGTGAGACAGATACTTTCTTCAATTTCTATAGGCTCCGGCACTGCCACAATGGGGCCACCAATGAGGAAGTGGCCAGGTGTCAGGGCAGTAAGTCGGACGGGTCGGCTGAAGTTGGTGTAAGAGGTCTAGAGTTCAGAATCGCTTTGACTCTGATACACAGGATAATCAATTCTTCCAAAACTAGAATTTGTTCACCAACAACCTTACAGAGATGACACTTAGCTGACTTAACTGCCGCCTCCCACAACCCCCCTTGGTGAGGACTGGCTGGAGGTGTAAAATGGAATCTTACTGAATGAGACAAGTTGAAATTTTCCAACTCAGGAGACTGTATCAAATATGTGAAGACTTTATTTAGCTGCCGAGAAGCACCAACAAAATTTGTGCCACAATCAGAGTACAAGTGGGAGCACAATCCTCTTCTAGACACAACTATTGTCAGGGCAGCCAAAAAACTATCAGTTGTTAAGTCAGTGGTAACTTCTATATGTACAGCTTTCGTGGCAAGGCAAATAAATATACACAAGTATGCCTTCAGCAAGGGAGACTGACATAAATGATTTGAGCGAATAGAAACTGGTCCTGTATAATCCATTCCCGTATTGAAGGGTCTGGATGGACTTACACTTGCTGAGGGTAAATCACCCACCAAGGGGGAATTGTTTGTAGGTCGGTAACGAAAACACAGCACACATTTAAAAACTCTGCACCTGATGAGGGATTGGGTTGAAATTATCCAAAATGTTTGAGATAATAAGGATTGCAAAAGTTGTGGTGCAGCATGGAGATATTTCAAATGAAAATAGTCGACTAGGGCAGATACAGCTAGGTGACTCTTAGGAAACAAAAACAGATACTTGGAAGAGTAGCCTATGTCAGCATGAGTGAGTCGTCCACCTGCCCTGATCACCTCATGTTCATCCAAGAACGGAGCTATTCATTGCAGTCTTGTAGAACAGGGTTCCTGCTTCTGGATCCAATGCAAATCTTCTGCAAAGCATTCATGCTGGATAAATATGCAAATTATGATTTTTGCTTGCTCCATTTCCTGAGATAAAATTGTTCCGCTAAAATGTGTCTGTCTTCTTGCATGCTGAATGAAGTGCTTCACAAATGCCACAATGTGGATAAGCCTAATCCAGGAAGACAATAGCTGAAACAACAGCAGGGTTACTGGGTTATCATGAGTTGCCACTAAAGTCAATTGAGATGATTTGAGCTCTGGGACTTTCTGGATTAAGGGACAATCAGTTGATAATGGCCATTCCGTGGGAGGCAATAGTAGCCAATGAGGTCCATGCCACCAAAGGCTATGAGAACTAAGTATTTGAGGGAGTATGCCACGCGAAGCACAGTCTGCTGGGTTGTGTGTAGAGGGCACATGCTTCTAGGTTTGAGTGGGGGACACATTCATGAATCTGGGCAACACTATTCGCTAAAAAGGTTTTTAGTTTATAGGAGGGTGTTCTGATCCAAGCTAGGGTCACATTTGAATCAGACCATGCATGAGTAGAAGAAACTGTTACATATTACGGTAAGAAAGTGTGACAATAGTGAAGCAATATTACCAGTAAATGAGCACCATACAGTTCTAACCTGGGCCGAGAAATTTACTTCAAGGAAGCAATGTGTGACTTAGCAATGATGAGGCTCACAGTCACATTTCCTTTGGTGTCCACAGCTCGCACATAGACAACCGGTGCATAGGCTTGTTCCAAAGCATCAGCGAAACCATGCAGCTCAACATGTGTCACATCCGGGCAAACAAAGTGTGCAAGTTGAAGAGATTGTACAGAAGGTAGACCACCCACGAATTGCTGCCATCTCTTTGCAAGATGTGGAAGTAAGGGATCATCCCAACGTAATCCTCCAGTCCAAAGAAGCTGAATTAATATCTTAGCCCACACAACAATGTGGGCCTCGTTCCTTGAAGGGCAGACGTACTGTATATTTACCTGAATTGTCACTGCAATGTGTAGTCAGGAAATGATTTTTATAATAATCATCTTCTGGTTGTTTAGTACCAACAGATGGTGGTTCCTTGATTTCCCAAAAAACTTTCAATGCAGTATCGAGAGGATCATTCATACCAACTCTGAACTTGAATCCGGAGGATTGGGAGAAGCCTCTGGACACTTCCCAAGAATAAAACATCCTAATTTTGACTCCAACACAACTGGCAAATTATTGCCAAGTTCCAAACGTCCACTCAGACTAATTTTAGCATATATATCAGCATCCAACAATATGTCAATCTGTGCTGATTTGTCAAAGAACAGATCAGCCAAGAGAATAGTGCCTAACCTTATCTTAACACATGGATCCAAGGGTGACAGAGGCAAAGGGTTTGTGATTTTGGAAACAACCAAAAAAGAATGTTGAAGGCTATATGACGGGTCCACGACTGATTGAATTTTGCAAGTTAAAGAGCCCTTGAGGTGCACACTGTTGTTTGAAAGGCCAATAACATTCTCAGAAATCTTGTTGTAAGGAAGGAATAGAAGCTGAGCTGCTGTGTGAGATATAAATTATGCTTGTGCAGCACTATCAAGTAGGAACCGCATTATGTGTGGTTTGCCATCAGCACCGTACACCTTAACCAAAGCGGTAGCCAACAATACCGAGACTTTATACGTATGCGCAGACAAACCAACAAACTGATCATCTTGACTAGCATAAGGTATTTGTGAATCACTAGGTGTGTTATTAGGGTCGTGATTTGGGTGCAGCAGGGTATGACGTCGGCGTTTACACTTCATGCAGGTTCTGGTGGAAGAGCAAGATGCCAACTTGTGGGAAGTGCCTAAACAATTGAAACTAAGACTCTTGTCACTCACAATAGCAACCCTGTCTGATGGAGTGGCTTGAACAAAGTCTGGACATAAATATATAGAATGAGATGTTTTTTGACACATTATACAAGGTTTCCTGAAATTTTATTCAGAGTTTGACATAAAAACAGCCCTTTGGTACTGTGTATTTGTCAATTTTGAGATGTTTGAAGAAGTCCTTTCAGTTTTCGTGGTAACAAACTTTGTTCCCACATCTTGGGCACTATCAATAGTTGACAGTTCAGACTGCAAAAATTCCACTAGCTCAGATACTTCTGGGAGGACATCCTGGGCTTGGACACGAGATTTCTCAAACCGAAGAAGCAATCCTTGATCCAATTTTTTCCACAAAATAGTTGAGAGGGCAGGGTTATTTTCAGTGATTTTGTAACCAAATGCTTCCAGTGCCCTCGAATTCTCATTGAAGGTATGGAAAAAACTGTGTATTGACTTATGATTGAAGGAACTTGCAGCACCCAACTCAAGGATCCTATTTATATAAGGAGTGGTAAGCTTTCTTTTATTCTGATATTGTGACAACAACAATCCCCATGCAACATTATAATTTTCACTAGTAATTGGTAGGTGCTGAACTAAAAGGACAGCATCATCTTTCAAACTGCTTACAAGATGCTGAAATTTTTCTACGTCAGATAAGGCACGGTTATCATGTATTGTTGCTTGATACAACTGGGAGAATGTAGGCCAGTCTTCCCACTGGCCTGCGAATGTGGGGAGATTTAATATGGGCAAATGAATGTTCATATTAGAAACACAAGCAGTGGGTTGACATTGATAATGTTCTGTGAGGACAGGACTGAGTGCAGACCTAATATCGGAAACTACTAACAAACAGTTGTTTTGCTTTTCGAAAAACAAGAATTCATCAAAATCGTCCGGTAGTGCACCTAAAGCATTTACTGCACTATCAACATGATTCAGCTGCTCAAAGAATAATCTAAGTTCATTTAACTTGCCAACAATAAGTTGTTCTAGACCCACATCTGTCAACGAATTAACTCTGTCCTGAATGTGTTTCAGTTTCATTTCATGAAACTTATGTTGCAACAAAAAAGCTTTGAAACTCATTTTCCGCTGTAAATAAACCATAGACAAAATATCGCCGAGATGCACAGCTCAAATAAAGTTTAGCCGATATGTAGTAACAAACACGATTATCTAGAGACCAAAAAAATCCCAAGAGAACATAATGTGAATAACATGAAGTAAGCAAAGTGACAATGTAGACATACGCCGTAAATCAAGACAAAAGAACACTCAAAATCGAAACCAACAACTAAAACACCATCCATACACACAAACAATCTCCCACGTAGATGACGAGACATGACAATCCATTTCTCCCGTCGACGCAGATCGAAAACGTTCGTCAAAATTGTTTGTTTACACAACCCACGAACATTGCGAAAATATTTGAGACAAACACTTAGCCAAGAGTTCCACACGTACTTTGCCACTAAATAGCATGAATGACGTACAAGGTTATCCGGCCTGAGAAAGGAGCAAAATGTTCTGTTCAACCAAAAATATTACAACACACTGGAGGACCGAGACAAGTCACACAACTTTCCGAGAAGCCATCTTTAATCACACTGTTTAGTTTACAAAATGCCGGAACTATTTGTTAAATTAATGCGCGTCCGGCGAGCATAGAAGAATTCATCAAACAATGCCTATTTCTCACATGCACAGCAACCAAAAACAATACAAGTGCTGCAGAGGAAATAGTACTCTTGTGCATTGTGTTACACTGCAAATATGAGAAATGCAGAGGAAATACATATGTATGTTACAGAGTGCTGTCAATAAGAGAGGTCAATGAACTGTAACAGCTGTTCAATAGCGCGTGCAGCAACCGCTTGTGCACATTTCTTTAGTAGTTGTCTAGGCTTACTACTCACTGTGTCAATTTTGAAAGTGAAATAGCATCTCTAGTAACTGTGTAAGTCTTTACTTCCTTCAGGTGCTCTTTCAGTGGTGGCAAGAAAAGAACAATTGTAGTAAAACACCCTACATCCTATTTACCTAACTGGGAGAAAAATTAGATTTATTACATATTTGATTGGTAATACAGTATGTATTCCGAGCCAAATGACATCCTAACTGCACGTGAACAACAATAACGTAAATCAAAAATGAAGTGGAAACATACAGCGGCTGTAGGCCTAACCTACAGCGAACTATACAATATGTATAAAATGTGTATAGAAATAACTGTAATCGCACCGTAAGAAACTGACAGCTTTATATCCTACTTATGGTGTCTAAGAAGCAGTACGGTGTGTGCAATGTAACAGTGTTACAAAATGTCTATTTAAGTTGTATTATATAAATTGTTACTCATAAGTTATGAAATTGGGGGGTTTCACTCAGATGGTAGCTACACTGAGGGTTCATTTCGATACTATTTAGGGTTAAAAGACTAAGACAGTTATAGTTAAACGGCAATTTACTCTACTTGAATGACAGGTACACTAAATAAAAAATACAGTAGGTTACAACCTTACAATGTGTTATATTAATTTAGGAGGGCAGCACAATATTACACGTCTGTGGCGCGTTTGTCAGCACATGCATAGACTCTCATACGGTGCAGACGTAGCCTATTGCAGAGGCAAAAGTAGCCTCAGTGGTTCCACCACCTCGGATAAGCTACGACCTTGAGAATGCACTACACTTACAATGGATAAAACATCAATAGTTAATTCCAGGGATTTTTATGAATTATGTACAATTCTCATACATTTCCCGTCGTAAGTAAAATCCCACACATTTCCAGCTTTTCCTGTTCGCTGGACACCCTGAGCATAAATAATTTACATTATTATGACAGACACTTACTTATTTACAAACTCCTTCCATGCAATTTCTTTGTAGCCCATCTCATAGAAGGCTACAGTACCCAGCAGAATTACTGCACCCATTATACCAATGATGATCCACTTTTCTCGTTCTCCACTATCTCCAAATTTTCCTGCACCAGAAGTACTCCCTCTGCTGCTAGAAAACAAAAGACAAAAAGGTTGATACTACTAACACAGGCAACCAATACACTATTATGCCTACAAAGTTGAAGTTCAAAGAAAACATTCATATGATGACTGTTCCTAATTTTTTAGAATGAAAATGTGTTCCCAGAAAATAAGACAACGTTCCAATTGGAATTTTTTGTTTACTTAATGATCACATCACTCAACTTAATGCACTAAATAAAATAAGGATGAATTTTTATAATTTGGTACTTAGTTCACAGTATTCAATGAAATGCAATAAATGTAATCAACTGTGCTACTCTTCAAACATTTTCAATGACACTAATTATCTCACAGTAATTTAATAAAAAAATTCTTAAGTGAACGACTACGTTTTAAACAGACAAGAATGAATAAAACAATAATTTCATTTTGTGCATTATTTTACATAATCACGAACAATGCAAAACCTTCCAATTACTGATATTACATATTCCTTTTTTATAAAAAAACCTCCTTTAAGACTAGACAATGCCTTGTACGAATGTTTCATTTCTTTCCCCAGGAATTGTCACGTTTTACTCAATTAAGTCTCATCCGTAAGGTATGACAGCTTTTGTAATAGAATATAGCCTGCAAAGAACGAGAAAATGTCATTCACTAAAAGTTTGTAAATATGCAAAATTAAAACTACAAGGACAAATCCAAAGAAATTTGAGGATTACTGACCCTCTTACAAAAAGATGATCTAATAAAATTCAATCAAAAATTAGGATTAAGGAATCAAAAAAAAATTTTTTTTGTTAAATTGACATGGGTTGACATGCCTGCATACTCTTTTCAGTACCTTAGTTCAAATATAACCCTACAAGATCAAAATTTAACTTTTCAGATTAATTTGCAGGTCTAGCCCAAAAACAATCAACTTTTCACATTCATGCAAGTGTAAAGTAGCACCTACCCAGCTGCTTATCATAATGTTATAATCAGCTGTCACAACTCACCCTGACTGGCTGCCAAACATGCCAAATGACCACTGGTCAAATGACTTGGTGCTCTGGCCTGGTGCACGCGACGGCTGGGCAGGTGGAGGTGGAGGCTGGGGTGGGGCTTGCTCTTTCTGAACATCTTTCTTCTCTTCCTTTGCAGCCTCTTCTGCTGACTGTTTCACCTTTTTTGCTCCTGCTGGCTGGAAGAACTTCTCAAAACCTTTCGGTGGCTTTGAGCAGAACCTATTCCACTCATGCAGAATGGCCTCCAGGCTTGGCACGCCTCGAGCTGCGTGAAGATAGCTCAGATTCTTTTCCAACTAAGAACAAACAAGCATGCTAATTTTTGAAGGATTAAAAGAAATTTTATGCTTCACCCTAACTTATTTACTGTATAATTTTTCCACAATAAGCTTACGTACTTTTATTGGAACACCAAATGTTATTGTTTATTATCTTATTCCATACCTCATAATATAACTACTTTTCATGCCATACCTCAAAATAATATACTAACCAGACATATTCATGTGAAACTTGGATACAATACCATACTGAACTATGCTACAAACTTTCAATTGATACAATAATACATATTGTAAAGGCCACTGTCTAAAGTCCCATGGCAAAAATGATTCAGTGGAAAGGATGCTTGTTGGTTCAGTGCTTGGCTCTTAGTAGCAAGGCACTACTTGATTTGAAGCGTGTGTTAAGAGCCCTACATAGTAGGTGTTAGATGCCATGTCTGAGGTACAGAAACCGGCATGAGATAAGGTCTAGACTGGCTTGTGCATCAACAATGTGTTGTCTGCATACGCTGGGTATGAAAACTGTCTGCAGTGTTTCAGGGTTTGAATTTGTCTATGGTACTTAAGGTGGTGATCCTACTTTTTTCTTTATGGAAAGTGCATAATAAAGTCCAGCACATTCTCCTCTATTTTTATTTTACAATTCCAGTAAGTATTTTTAAGTGAAAGTCTGCAAAAACCATTTTTGACCATTTGGAGGTACCCCAAAACTTATAAATATGTTTTCTTTTTGTGTGAATAAGGATATCAAATGCACGTTTAATAGGATTTCTAAGAAAAACATTTTTCTAACACACTTAAAAAATGCTCATGTGCTAGCTGTATAGGGATCTAAAGGTGGTTCTTCTTACTACTTCACTTCTGGACCTATGAAGCATAAAACTGCTCCAGGCCTAGTAGGCCTAATTTGACTAACGTGTGTGGTGAACAGCTATGCTGAAAGAGAATCATAATAAAAAAGAAAACAGTTGTAATCATAGTAAAAAAAAAACAGTTGTGTTCCATTGATTCCTATCAAAGAAGTAAAATTTAATCTGCTGACCAATGAAACGATCTCAGTAAAGTATTAGAATTTTACCTTAACTTAGATTTTTTTTATTAGCGTTAGTCTCCTTGCACACTAGCAGCATTTTAATTTAAGCGATATCTCATCATAATCAGCGATGCTAAATTCACATAATGCGTCAAAAATTCTTTCTTGCAATACCAAAACTTTGAAAAATGACTTCGAGACTTACTTAAGTTGTTACGATGGCTCCACTGACACCAGTGTTACAGAGAAGGAAATTGTTTTTGTAATGTTCACTACCCATGATATGTCAGCTGTAAAGTTCAAATATTTGAAAAACACTTATTTACCTTTCGGCCTCTGCAATTTTCACTACTTTGAAAGAAATTCTCGTTGAATCTGGTGTTACATATTTGGAAAGAAAAATTATAGACTTTCTGGCAGATGGCACACCTGTGAACTTAGGACATAAACACTGTGTTTCTGCTGAACGTGTACCCATGGCTGCTGGCAATACACTATCTTAGCCATTGCTTCGAGCTAAGAGTAAAATGCTACAATCACTGTACCGGTATATCACAAATGTATACAAAACACTAGGGGAACTTCACGAGTTCTATTCCAAAAGCTCTAGTCACATTCATCAGTTGTAAGAGCTAAATATGGTTTTGGGTGAATAAAGTGCGACTTCAGTCCTAACCAGCAAAGTACATAAAACAAAATATTTATATACTGTATATGTATAAAATGTGGCCCAATGGTGAAAAGAAACTAGGTCTATGTATTTGTGATGGTGAAGAAATCAATTTTCTGTGCACACATTACATGGAAACGTCAAAAGAAAAAGGCAGTACAATAGATACCGTTGTCGAACAACGGAAAGACTTTATTTTAATTTATTTGCAGAAATAGCTAGTATTTCTTAAAGAATTTTGTTAGTAAAAATTTACTCTTGTCATTGTAAAATGATACCTAGGTAAAGTAGACTATCATCACAATTGTGTTACTACAATCAAATGTGTTAGTACAAGTTGTTACTTACACCATAATTATTGAGTCTATTTTCCTTAACGTAGGTGCAAAGTAACCCAGGATGACATACACCTAGATATACAACGCAATATCTATATTTCTTAGTACAGTTAACCGGGGTTACTTTGACCTTGTGGGGTTACTTTGATAACTCAAAATTTTGGATTTTATGTCGTTTAGTGACGAAAGTTTCAAACAGTAACTATAAGGATAAAAGGCAGTTATTAAAATTATCTGCTACGACTATCTTTATTTACCAGAAAACCCATAAACTAATAATTTGAGCTGTCAAAGTAACCCCGAAAATGGTCAAAGTAACCCCGCTTTATGGGTATCATGCTAACAACTAACATAGTAGACCTACAATAATGACTGCTTAAATCAAATTTGGATGGTGGCCTACAAAATATATTATCTGATTATAATAAATCCAGAAGGTCTCGAAATATAACAAAACATTAAAAATTTTTTTAAGGTACCGGTAACTTACCTTCCAAAATGGCAGAACTAAAAAAACATCTAAAATCAAAGTTTATACAAAGAACAGACCAAATTTTAATTTGGTTCAAGTTCAGGATGTTCACACAAATCTGTAAAAAAAATTTTCCGACTTTTTCCTGGCCAAAATTTCTGATTTTCCTGAATTTTTTGTATTAATTTCTCTATTTCACAATTTTTTTAAAGAAATAAAGGAAATTGAGCCTTAATACGCATTACACAGACAGACTTCCATACTTAATTTGAAGATAGAATTACATTACAAAAACTGAAAATTCAAACAGAAAAACATGTCGTAAAGGATAGCGTACATATAAGAAAGGATGAGAGGGTGCCCAGACTACAGTCAGTGAGAGGCAGTTTGCCTGAATCAACAGAGGCCTCTTCCTGTCTTCATGCCATTTGTGTCATATAGGCACAGGCTTGCCAACTACGAAGAACTCAGTTGCCCTACCTGTGGGGGTATTCATGCTACTCAGAATGCCTGAAGTCACACATATTGTCGACAGTCTGAAGAAACTCATCAATAGGAAGATTGAAAATTATATCAGCAGTAAATTACTCTGCCTGTGTATCGTATAAATGTGAAGCATTGTTGACACAATTACCTTTATTTTACGGCTTTGCCTTTAGCAGGGCCACTTAACATGTTTGCAGTATAAGTTTGGCCTTGACTGATGCAAAACTGTGATTTTCGCCAACAATAACTTACGTGTGAAAATAACATATCTCCTGGATGTAATACTCATGTTTATCTCTGGGGCCAAGAAATATAAAGAAAAGGTTCCAGACATTACTTAAACTATTGATAAATTAATGACTACATCAAAGACGTGCAAGGCTCCCGGGAGACTATGACTGTTCCACGTGCCGTGCGGTTACCTAGTTGGTCAGACGAGAACTGACACAGCAGCCTAATGAGACAAGCAGCAACTGCCATAAAAAAAGCTGTCAGAGTTGGGGTGATGGCAGACAGGAGCATGACAGTTTTCCCTTAAATAACAATCACTGAGAAATTCCAGTGACATTTCCAGAATTTCAAGTGAATTCCCTGACTTTTCCTGACCAATTTCAATTTCCCTGACCTTTTCCTAACTTCTCACTTATTTCCATGACTTTTCAGAAAGTGAACACCACGAAATCACGTAAATGGTTTGTGAAATTTATTACAGATCTAAAAATTCCAACATTTGTGATACTGTAAAAAAGAATTGACATGAACAAAAACCATAAAAAAGTCAAGTCACCTTAGTAGGTATTTACTAAGTGTGTACCAATGTAATAAAAAAAGTTCCTTTCCTCAGTTTGTTATTATGTGTGATAAAAAAAAATCAATTATTAGCTCTCCCATAGCGACCAGACTGTCAACATTTGCAAGTTAAGTTATGAGAATATAGGAATAACACAAACCAAGCGACTTACTCGAATTAAATAATTTACACTGAAATTTCATATCATGGGCCATTTAACAAAACATACTTTGAATTTTTTAAAAATCTGAAAACAATGATAATTCACTTCATTTATGATCATTCATAAAAAAAACACAAAAGGATTTTGTTGTGCGTTTTAAAATATTTTAGCATGTTACCGATAATACTTCATTTCTGTGTAAATTATTTCATTTGAGTATCAATAAGTCACTCAGTTTTTCATATTCCTATGTTCCCGTAACTTGGAAATTCTGACTTTTGACATGCCGCTATGGGAAAACTATGAGAGCTAAAAAATTTGAGTATGGGTCGTTGACGAAATTACATTGAGGTGCTTCTCTATTATTTCAAAACCATTATTTGTTTCTTGTCATATGTCAAAAAAACATTCTTAAATATTGAGTTTTTCTCTTTTCTTAATCTGCTGTTTCCAACAGTTTATGCAACTGTTTTACAACTACATTATGCTTTGTAATAGTAAATCTGCAACTAAGATATCTTTGAGCCAGTTATCTGAAGCTGGGCAGGCATGTATTAAGCCATTAGTTTTTAAGGGAGGCGAATTACTATTTAAAATAGTAGTCGTTAGGTTATTTGTACCTACATTCTAACCCAGTCGTGCTCGCATTCCGTAAGCTGAATTTACACAACGCAATTGACTTCTTGCACAGCTCATTGCATGAATCTGTTGCACAGTTATTGCAATGAATTCTCTCATGTGTGCTACTATGTCCACCCTTTATACGACGCAATTTATGATGCAACATTACACAATTTGTTCCTTTCCCGGCAAACTGTTGTACAAATGAATAAGAAAATTTGTGTTAAGACATATTATTTTTATTTACCTCGTCCATCCAAACTCCACATTTTTTCAAATTTTTTATTTTCTTTTGCTTATTCGTGAAACACTTTTATAGTTCGGAAATTAGTTTTTATATATTCTGCAGTTGTGTTTGGTTGGACTTCCGACACACTCATTGCCACTATCTTCAAAGCATTGTCTCACAAATAATATTTGTGGTAATTTTCTGATTTTGTGTTATAAAACACTGGATGCTTATATTCATCCAATAACCTAAATACGGTCTTATATATACACTCCATTTTTTTTATTAATCCAGCAAAAAACTCTACTTTGAATTATTTTATCTTGTTTCGTGCAACTTGCCATGTGTTTAATTTTATAATTTTCATTATGACTTTTCGACGGTACTTTCCATACATTATTTTTGCATGCAACTTTCTCCAATGGTGGTGAAAGTGAATTGATTTGCCTGGATTTGCGAGAATTTGTCACCTTTCGTTTATAGAAAGAACTTCATCTTTCAATGTTTCATAAAATCTAATATATAAAATACTACTGACAAACACTGCACACTAATTATATGCTGTGCATGTATTATACTTCTTGATGCATACACCAGTGTCCTCCGTATTGCTTCCCTTTCTCGTTTCCTCCATCTAAACATACGTCTCTGTGATGGCAAAGGGGAATGTCTACCATCGCAGGAGAAAGGAGTATCTGCCAAAATGCTACTCTTTCAAACTTTGTACCCCACCCAGATCTTAGAAGTTATTGCAAGCAAAAGCTTCCTACAGCAACACTACAATCATAACACTTACGAATAACAGAAAATCACCATTTGAAACCAGAAACTAAGTGCAAAATAAACTGCACTGAATGCAATGCATGCATACATATTTTTACTTGCAGCTGTGTAGTTTTTTCAGTCAGATGTAATACGTGTAAACACGTTCATCTTGTGTGTCTAGTAAACAAACCTACTGAGTGTACGAGCCAAAATGATAAAAGTCAGCCAGCTTATAATTGATACCATTGCAAATGGTGGTGAAGAAGCCGGATTAATGTTGCAAGAATTTGGCAGTTCGTCGAGATAACATTTATCTTTAAAGGCGCGAAAGTACGCTTTGATTGAACAAATATCTTAAAATATTCATTTTGTTGAAGTAGAAGACGAAATTTCAGCATTAGAGTAACAGTTAGCTCTTGTGCGCGCAATAGTATTGGCAGTTCGATAAAACTGTAGTCTAAGTAGGTCTATGCTCCTGGAATTGCCGACAGTAAATAAAAAAATTTTGCCCAGCAATTTTTTGCAAACACAATTATTTCTCCTTTTTCCCCTGGTGGCCTGTAGGTTGCAATCAGCCTCAAAATTCTCTCTATACCCTGAATTTTTATCACAATTAGTTCTACTGCTTCTCCCACCCATTCCACTTTCCCTTCCAGTCCATCTTTCAGAACCACTAATAACCCCCCCCCCTCCTGTTTCTGTCTCTTTGAAATATACTATACCCATTCCTCATCAACTCTTCATTGAGCCACGTTTCTACAGCCACCACTATGTTGGCTCCACATCCTTCGACTCTTCCCCAGAATTCCTCCAATTTGTTGTAGATGCTTCTACAATTAATCACCATTAACTTCCAAATTTTTATTTTAATATATTTATGTACCTGTAGTTTTCCCTTACCATCAATTTCTCGGAATAGTACTCCTTCCTCCCCATCTTCAATTCTAGTTACTTCCCCTTTATCTATCCTGGCCTTCCGTTTTTCCTCTCTCCACTCCAGTTTCCCTGCTGCATCTCCCCTTTACCTATTATTTCCAGTAACATTCCAGTCAAAATCACAACACCTTCCCTAATTACATGCACCTTGTCTCTAGCATAGTGTCCTTCCCTTAATCTTGTTCTAGCTGTGACAAATACTGCCCCACATTCCCAGTATAGCTTTCTCATCATCTCCTCTGCTCTCAAGATTTTTACCCCTTGCACCCCCTTTCACGGAAGTACCTATTCCACTTAATACTATCCTTGCATTTCTAGCCTTATGTCTGACTGCCTTCAATACACTCTTCACTTCCTCCTCAAACTGTTGCGGCCCCACTCCTCTGACCAGATCATGTGTTCCCACATGCACTACAACTGTCTTTATACCAGTTAAATTACTCCTCTCTACTCTGGTCACTACATCCTGCATCCTCTCTCCCCCTCTCACTGCCTTGTAGGTCCCTACAACATTTACATGCCTCAATCTGGAGTCCCCGAATACTGCCACTCCATTTCCTCTTACCCAGTTCCTCTCTCTAATTATTTCATTTCTTCCTTCATTTCTTTGTGTTGGGCCTTCCTTTCTGTTTACTCCTATCAGTCAACCTGGTTTCCTCTCTTAGTTGGTTTCTCCTGCCCCTGTCTACATTTTCTGTTCCCTTGACCAGCTTTCCAGTTTTTTCCGGCTCCTCCCTTGCTACTTCCCCTTTTCCCTTCTTTCCTGCCCTATCTTCCCACTAAGTTTCCTTACTACTTGCCTCTGCATACCTGTCCTTACTTGTCTTCAGCCTTTTACCTCGTCATCACTTTCAATTCCTATACCTTTTTCGCAGCTTTTCCATCTCAATTTCAATCTCCCTTCTCCTTTGCCTTTCCTCCTCCAACTCCCTCTGTGCTGCAATGCTCGAGAGCAGCTATTTCCCCTTTAGTCACCTTTAATTTACATTCAAGCTTTTCTATTCTCTCTTCCAATCTACTTAATTCAGCCTTTGGCATTCTTTTTATCTCCTCCTCTACCCTCTCAATTCTACTCGTCACTTCCATTTCCTTCCTGTTAATAACCTCAACTACACCATTCCACTCCTGCCTTCTCCCTTCCATTCAATCTACTATTTTCCCCCCCAATATGTCCACCAGTATATTTGGTACCCAGTCACTGCTCGTAGTACTCCTTTCCTCTCCTACCTGGTCACTCTCCTATTTCTCCAACTCCTGTCTGTTCTGTTACCTACCACTGCCACTATACCTCCTTTGTTTATTCTCTCTGTATCACATTTTTCACACAACCACTCATTTCCCAGCGACTCTAATTCTTCATCTTTCATTTGAAGGCATTTTGCATAAAACCACACTTGGCAGTAATCACGCTGAACTCCACTTTCTCCATCCTTCCACGCCCTTCTACAGCACTCACATTTACATCTTCGTCTCCCCATTACTAGTTTCAATATTTATCTTACCACTAATCTTATTTACATTAAACACTACTATGTATTTACAACAGTAAACAATTCACATTTAAAGTCTGACTTCTAACCCAAAATCTTAATCTACAGCTCTTAAATTATTACAAATTTACTCTAATACAACTCTAATTAACCTTACTGCCTTACAACTTATTTATTCCAACGGGACTTTTTATAATAGGCCTATTATATAGATATCGGAGCAATGCAACCTCTCACACCATCACGGCGGGCACAGCCGTTAATAAATTCTCGCGCAAATTTTTTGCTGTGATATTTTGGTGCGTTTTTGTTACAGAAGACTGGAATTTTTTTTGTATTCGTCCAAAAGCCGCAAAAAACACTCGGGTGTCCATTCCACGTTTGTACCGCATTTGTTGTTTTTGTTTATGTACACAACTACGCAAGTAAATTCACTCCATCCAGATAATGGCCAATCACAAGGCTTATTCAAAGCAACTTACATCGAAATACATGGCATGTTCTATTTACCGAAAATGCGCCGCCACTTGCAGTGCGTGTGAGGTTTCCACGAATTGTGTCCGAGTTCCAATGCAAGAACAGCATATTGCGTGTAAATTGTATGTACATTGAATCGTGTAAAACCAACTTAACCACAAGCCGTTATTATTACATTACGCCGATACAACTAAGAATAATAATAAACAACCTGCCTTAACCTAAACAATACACAACTACAAATTAACTCACCAAACTTCTATCAAACCTTGCTCTTTTAAGGCCATGCCACAAAAATCTCTGAAACATCCTCCCGGTTGGTAGCAGCCTGTAGGCCATTCTACTTACAATATAAATTTATACACACTTTAAAATAGCCCAAATCTACATCTTCCAAAAAGCATACGGCGCAAACACATAACACTACGAATTCGTGCAATGACCATCTACAATTGCACAAGAAATGAAAAGAAGAAATGTTTATTTTTCAATTGGCGCTTTCAGAAACCCTACCCCGACGCTTCTCGCTCTACTCGATAGCCAAGCTGTTTGATACAACACAGGTAGAAGTATACAGGAGAACTTATTGAACTTATGTCGGCCATGTTTTCCATCGTCAAAACTAGAGATGGGCGTTATTTAACGTAACCATTAAAAAAAACTGTAATAATTTGTAACACATTACTCGAGTAACACGTTTCGCATTTGACACTGTAATTTTTGGAAAGTTTAAAGAACGTGTTATAACTTTTGTGGGACGTAAAACTGTTCTAACCCAGCACGCGCATGCGCACAGTTCCTACTTCGGCAACTCTTTCTCAGTCTTCAAGTCATATCTCTCTCTCTCTCTCTCTCTCTCTCTCTCTCTCTCTCTCTCTTTCTATCACACACACAAATGCGCGCGCGCGTAGATACTTACTGCGCATGAGTAAGAGTTCTTTTTTGGAACGACTTAATGTCAGGACGTTACTTGTACTGCGCATGCGTAAGAGTTCTTTTTTGGAACGACTTGATGTCAGGACGTTACTTGTACTGCGTTTGCGTTACTTCTGACTGCTGCCGTGTTTGTTGTTCCACGTGCATAGCAGTTATATTTTTAAAACACTCCGTGCTCAGTCATAATAATAATAATGTTTAACCTCGCAATTGGGCTACCACCCGGTAGCGAGTGAACTCTGTTTTATCCCTACACTACAAACCCTCCAGACCTCTTCTTAACCTCCCAGCCCCCTTCAAGGTCACCAACTCCTCCCGCAGGCCATTCCACTCCCGTACCGTTCTCACAAGCATTGTTTGTTTACCCCTCTCAGTCCTTCTCCAAACCCTCTGAATCTTCCACTATTGGTTCCTCTCCCCTTAAATGTTCCTTACACAACTTGCAGGCCAATCTTCCCCACCCACCCTCTCCATTCACCACCCTGTACATCCTGACCAGTCTTTCGATTTTTCTCCTATCTCTCAATGGTTTCCAACCCATTTCCTTCATCATCACTGTGGGCCTAAAGTTCCTTTCCTCCTCCCCATCCTGTCCCTGCCTTTTCCATTTATTCATACCCACCTCGCAGCCCTTCTCTGAACCTTCTCCAGCTCTTGCACCTCCACCTCCACATATGGATCCCATTCCGCGGCAGCATATTCCAACATGGGTCGAACCATTGTACAATAAGCCTTTTCCTTCACTTCACAACTAACTCCCTTCAACACCCTTCCCAGCAAGCCTAATGCTCTTCTTCCCTTCTTAACTACTCTCT
>PNEQ01077778.1:0-15049 GCA_003012365.1 Medauroidea extradentata
GGGCACTTTCCTACCAATGGATGGTCGTTTTCTGGGTCCGAGGCACATATTGCGTCCACTCGACGTCGCGGGGGCGGCGTCTAGGCGCCGCTACCTCGTCGCGCACGTGGGCGGGTGCGTTCCAATATGCACAAGCCGCCAGGCTTGATGCGCACGACGGGCTCAGATCAGGGGAGGTCAGGGACGACCCGCGTCAGTAGAACCCATGGAAAGCGATGTGCCTGGTGTGGTGTTTGTCACTTGTAGAGGGTAAAAGCTACACCTCCTTCTAAAGACAACACCAGTGTTTCAGCACCGTGGACACCCCTCTGTAAGTGACTCGCCTCCTGCATACAGGGAGACCGACCTTGCAACTGGGCAGGCTGTTTCCTCCCACGCCCCTTCTTTCCACGCACCCTGGTTCCATGAATGACATCCGCCTGGAAGGTCTGCATCCTGCAGGACACCTTGTAAGCAAGCTTCGAGTTGCTTCCAGCGTGGTCGCTGCGACTTCGAGAGGATGAGGGAGTAAGAAAGCGAGTACAAGAGAGAGAAAGAGAAGAGCCTTCCTTCCTCTGCCAGAGCCACCCTCGCCTCTTGTTTCACATCTGCAGCTGCAGTACATTAGTTTTCGGAGTTCTGGTAACATGTTCGTTTCGCAGTATCCGTAGCTCTGTTGCTTCGCTTTTAATATAACGTGGTTAGTTACATGATTTGATATTGTTTTTTTTTTTGTATCATGCCAGTGTGAAAATTGCATGTGTAGCAAGTTTCGTGCAGACATCAGATGAAGACGTGTACGGATGCTTAATTGAAGATTTGCTATGGTCATCTTTTAGCTCTCGCCCATTCGATCAAAAATTGGACATAGTATCTAAAGGTAGGCCCACACCAGCTCTTCCCAATTTGCAGTCAAAGACTAAAACATGTGTGAGGAATTTCCATTGCGAAAGTTACGAATCCGGTAAGTGGTTATGTGGTTGCAAAAAAATTTCAAGATTGTTCTGCTGGCCTTGCATTCTATTTTCTACCGAAGTAAGCATTTGGACAAAACAGGGTGTCAGTGACTTAAATAACTTTCATAATTTGCGGAAACGAAATGAAATTGCCCAGAACCACATAACTTCTTTGGTTGCACTAAAAACATTCGGAAAGACTATAATTGAATTTAAACTTAGTGAGTAGCTTAGATTAGATGTACAAAAACATAATGAAATGGTTAAAAACAACAGGTACATAATTAGCCATTCCATAGATGTAACTTGTTTTCTGGCAGAACAAGAACTTCCATTCAGATGTCACAACGCAAGTAAACATTCATATAATCGTGGAAATTGTGTAGAATTGTTAACTTTGATTAGAAAGTTTGATAACAAGTTAGACTCTCATTTAGAGAATTCTAAAGTTTTTACGGGTGTGTCAAGTGACATCCAAAATGAAATCATTCACAGCGTGGCAGGCCATTTAAAAAGTGAAATAAAAAGAGAAATCAACGCAGCGCCTTTTGTTGCTGTAATAATGGACGAAACCACGGACGTTTCGAACAAATCCCAGGTATCTACTGTATTGCGATACTGTACTTCGAAAGGTATAGAGGAAAGATTTTTAGACTTCTCTGACTTTAATGATGACCGAACTGCTAATGCATTTGCCACACACTTATTTGAATGTATGAGGGAATATGGCTGTGAAAGCAAAATTGTAGCCCAGACATACGACAGTGCTGCTGTAATGTCTGGCGAACACAGTGGCTTGCAAGCCCGGGTTAAAACTAAAGTCAAACAATCTTTATTCGTTCATTGTTATGCCCACAAGCTGAACTTAGTCCTAAAACAGTCTGTGGACAACATTAAAGAATGTAAAATATTTTTCATGGCACTGTCAGGTTTTGCTGCATTTTTTCCACGTCTCCTAAGAGAACTCACGCACTTGAACAAGAAGTGAAGAAACGATTCCCCTCTGCAGCACCCACGAGATGGAACTACAATAGCAGACTAGTTGAGACTGTTTTTGAAAATAAACGCGACATTGTACAGTTTTAAGAGTGCATAATTGATAACGGAGAGAAATGGGATGTCGATACTTACTCAAGTGCTCGTGGTTTCTATGCGAATTTTTAAGACTTCAGTTTAAACTTTCTTCTTAATTTTTTCTCATTGACATTTCCCTTTTCTGACTCTCTTTTTGAAGTAATGCAAAAGAAGGGATATGACATGGGTTACTGCAGTCAGAGAATCAAATAGTTTCTGACACATCTTGAAAAACTACGTGAGGGTTTTGATGATTTTTGGGCTAAATTTGAGGGAGATTTAGTCAGAATAACAGACCTCGTAAGCACCTCTCAACTTAAGAAAAGACAGCGTCTCAAGTGACGGAAAGACTTGCTATCGTAGGCTTTATTTTAAAATCATTGACACTATCACGACAAAAATAAACCAAATATTTTGTGATATTACAGTCTTAAATTCATTGGTCTACTAGAATTTAAAAAATTTTCTACTTTTTCGCAGTTTTTCCCAGAGCAAATGTTCCAGTCTTTAACATTTTCATATGGGCAATATTTTGACATTGCCAGGCTTAGAAGCGAACTTTCGGTAATGTATTCTTCAGAGGAATTTCACAAGGGTAGTGTCGCTGACCTTCATAAATATTTGTTTTTAAAGGAGATGCAAGAAACACTTCCAGAAGCATGGAAATTGATTTGTTTGGTATTGACAATCCCAGCAACTAGTTCATCTGCGAAAAGGTCTTTCTCTGCTTTGAAAAGAATTCACACGTACTTACGTAATTCTCAAGGTCAATCTCGACTCTCAGCCTTGTCTATTTTGTTGATTGAAAAAAATCTGTTAAAAGAATTGAAAAAAGAAACTCATTTTACGACGAAGTTATAGACATTTTTACAAGGAAGAGTCACCGCATTGAACTTTCATTTAAATAATCCAGAGTATTGTGCTGACGAGGCCCGCCTTCTCTTTGCAGCCAATCACCTAACGACCATTCAAATCTACGGGCAAGGCATGTTGTTACATTCTCTTGTAGTGTCTAAAAAGTAAAGGTGACACAGTGTCACCTTTACTCTTTTTTAATATTTGTTTTTAAAAAGCAGTTTTTTTTCTGGCTCGCAGACGGACAGGACATATCACAATTTTAATAACCTGCGTTGAAGTTGTTTTTCGAAAACAAACATTACTATGTTCAGTAAATTAAACATTTATTTTACTTGTTTAATTGTGTATACGAAATAATGCTCTAGTACATATTGCTGTACTACTGGATTGGTTCAGTAATATCAAATGTTTGTATGTGTGAATGAACATATTTTACTTGTGTGGTGTGGTCTGTGTGTATGGGTATAAGGTATATGTTTGTAAATACATATATTTAATATAGGACAAATACAGCACGGGTCATGTAGGGCGTGCTGCATCCCTTCCCCTCCGAAAAAAAAAAAACCATTTACCCATTGTTAAAAATAAATCGATGAGTTTTAGCAAAATATCCTTAAATGCATTACGATTTTTCTTAGTTTTGTATTCAATATTTACATGCAGAAACCTTTAAATAGCATCAAATTGCACGTTAAAATTCAAATTTTTCCGGGGGAGGACCCCCGCACCCCCCATTTTAATGGCATGTACTAGTGAAAATTTTCCTATATATATGCTTGCTTACATAACCATCCAATCCACGCCTCGCCACTGCGTATATGCATGCATACTTATATTCGAGCTTTTAACTCAAACCTGTCACTAAAACCAAACAACATGACACGCGCGATTCAAGAACTCAAGTCCCGTTCAGAATATTCCCATGAGCGACACCACACACCTAACAAAAACAATAAATAACATATTTTTTTATGATCTTTGAAAGAACTGTGCAATGGGAGTGCATGACTGGATTTATTTACTTGGACATACTCCATTGCGAAATAAATGACTGTTAAAAGGAAACTAAAAATAATACAAGAAAACATAAATAAGCAGAGTATGCTTTAGTCATCAGGATACATACGCAACATGAAATTCCAAAACTGGAATCTGGTCAGATAAAAACAAGGAACAAACAGAAAATAAAAGAAATAACAAGAATATAAAAAAAAATAGCTAGGAACACGTGTTCCTGAACCCTGTGTGTCTACCTGATGACGGGAACAGATTCCAGTTCCCGAAACGTCGTTTATACTGACTGTTTGGAAAACTACTGTGTTTTGTTTCGTCTCGTCATTAGTGTCGTTTGTTCTTTTTCTGTTTGTGTCCGACATATTTGTGTTTTGTTTAGTCTCATCGTTGTTTCGTTGTATTTCTGTTTGTGTTTTTGTCTCGTCTCATTGTTGTGTCGCATGTCAACCTAGCTATTTTTATATTCTTGTTATTTCTTTTATTTTCTGTTTGTTTCTTGTTTTTATCTGACCAGATTCCAGGTTTGGAATTTCATGTTACTTATGTATCCTGATGACTAAAGCATACTCTGCTTATTTATGTTTTCTTGTATTATTTTTAGTTTCCTTTTAACAGTAATTTATTTCGCAATAGAGTATGTCCAAGTAAATAAATCCAGTTATATTTTTTTATGTCTGAAACAGGAAAAAAATGCTCTTTCTACTTCCGGATACTCAGGCTGTCGATAATAAAACATAACAATTTACTAATGACTTCACATCATTCAGCAATTATATTCATAAACAGTCATTTATAATAATTTTGAATGTGTTTATTAGAAACCCACCTTTATTACACAACATATAAACACACTCAATGACGCAACTCGCTTCCAACCGAAACGGCTGGAAGCGGCGAAAACCTACTCTTATGCCGTCTGTCGACATAATTTTGAACTACCTCTGTGGCGAGAAGCACTAGAGGCATGGCCATCCGACTTTATACCTCGTACTTCGAACGTTAAAATAGTAAGTACAGCAACCGCTTATGGCGCTAGTAGTCACATTTAAAGGCGGGCCAGAAGTTATGAATTTAATAATGGCATTATATTTCTTGTTTGTTGCATGAGTATGGATTTGGGGATAATTTGCAGTTGAAACATTTATAACTTTACACGTACCATTTTTTAAAATTGCTTACAGGAATTATTGTTGTGTTCCTGGATATTTGGACAAAAGTCAATAAGGCATCGATTGCTTTTGAAAGCTTTAACGAGGTTCGCTACGTGGAGATGAGCAATTAAAAATCCACAATTTCAAGATTAACTTGATCTAGTTACTTGTAAGAACTACATGATCTGCAGCAGACATTGTAGAGAGGAATATTTTAGTCTGGGAACCAAGTGTTTGAAAGCCGATGCAGTACCTTCGCTACACCTGCTAAGTAAGCAGAATATTATTACTGTTGTTTAATTAAAATAAAACGATAAAAAAATTTTATTACTGATGCATTAACCCATGGTAACAATTAAGTTCAGCTGCTCATCGTGTACCGGACAAACTAGTGTCATTTGCCTTGTTAGGTTTCGTTTGGTTAGTTTAGATTTGTTTACGTAGGATTTGTTTGATAAGGTTACCTAACCTTTCTTAATATGAGCTAAAATTACCTAACTTAACTAAAATGGAAAACTGGAGGGTAAAATAACCTAATCCAACCAAATCTAACATAACAGAAAACCTTTACATACAACTACTTTTCATCACAGTGGAAACATTTTTTATTAATAAACTTTATCTGCATAAAACCAATAGTTTAGCCTGTACATGTTTAGTAGCTAAACTTGATATTTACCAATTTTCAATAATAAACTATGCCTCTAAAGTCAATAGTTTGGCTGGTACACAAAGAGAAGCTTAAGGGCATGGGCCCGAGTTTCTTCGCATTTAACGACAATTATTTTTTAAAACATAAATGGGAGCCGATATCGTAAAACGGTTTCGTAACTTTATTATGGCTGATTTAAACTGCATACTCTAATTTTGTTGAGTCAGAAGACTGCAAAATAGTTGCAAATTAGTTAATTAATGAAATTTCCTTTTAATATTAAATTTGCTCTACTCATCATAAAGCTTGTCTCGAAAAATTACATTGCATAGTAAAACCAATTTGCAAAAAAGTTACGAAGCGATTTTACGATATCGACTCTTGTATGCACTATAAAAAAATAATTCTTTAGAAAGCCGAGAAACTCGTGGCCAAGCCCTTAAACTTTATATTTATCACAGTGGTAGGTACTAGAACGTTTAATGTAATGTTGGTTGATATTTTTTGTTAAATTTTTTTCCAGCTCAGAGTGTTGACAGTCTAGAATTTTCCAGTGATTGTGCAGAACATACTCTACCTGGAGTACAGTCAGCATCTTATCTGTTGTGCACACCTGTACCTGCAACTGTTCCTACAGATGAGCAAAATGTACAATTACAGGAAGATTTTCTTTCAACAGATATGGTGTTTCTAGACATGCATTTAGGCCTCGGTGTTGTTTTAACTATGTTGTAAATTTAAGAAACATTTTTCTTATAAATGTGTAGTGTCACCAAATTAAAATACTGATACTATGCCATTGTTAAACTTATTTTGACGTGAGCGGGGGTCGTGATTAAGTGTTGTTTGCCCGGTGCGCCAGCCCGTTAAGAGAGAACGGGCACTCATGAGAGCAGAGACTCTACGTTTCAGGGCCACATGGCCGACGGCCGTGGCGTTGCAGAACACTCCCTACTCTACGTCGCTAGATTACTTACGCAGGGGAATCTTATGGCGTTCCCCACGCCCGTAGCACTAAGGTAGAAAATACACACATAACACACTGAAGGTAGAACACTGGTAAGCGGGTTGAAGGGTCCCGCGCCCTTATATCCGTGAAGTGGCACGTAATAAATACGCACCTGTAATCTGGAAAATCGTATTTATTAGTAAAGCACCATACTCCAACACACAACACTGGTGGCGCAAATAGCGGACCCGGTCCTATGCCCGACCGGTGGGCGATGCTGTTGTAAGAAAATTCACCACACGAGTGAAAAATATTAATTAGGTAATGCCCCTAGGCGACAAGTTGCAGGGGTGACTGTACACCTCCGGGCCAGCAAAGATTAAGAGAAAATGTTCCAGACGAAAAAGACTAACTATTGATACGCTACTGATTATACAAAGATGTGAAGGGCCCGGAGTGACTAGCACGTCGACCGTCCTGGTCCGCCACGTAATGCCAACTGGCGAGTCCTTCCCGCGTGCATGAAGTCTTGCCGCCAAAGCGCGGGAAGCACTCGCCGAAAAACACAAAATTACAAAATTAAACAGGGGCAAAGGCCCAAAACACTTAGAATAGCACAACTTGAGGGTTAGAGTCCCAAATTTGTATAATGGGATAGTTTGTTGAAAGTTTATTTAATTTTTAATTATATGAAATTTTTAACCAGACGGCACTTAAAAACATAGACACTGAATTTGGACGTTATTTAAATAGAAATAATTATAACACAACACTGGCAATTTTGATGTTAAATTACGTCGCTTCTCGTCAAGGGGGCACATTCCTACCATTTGCCGGTATTTCTGCTGGCAATGGTCTTGCTATATCTTAGCCAGGAAATACAATTCATATAGCACATAATGTACTGTAATGCCCATTCATATTTGATACTACGTATTTTGATTCTTCATAATTGCAAGGTATAGGGTCTGCTTTTGACAAACATAATACCTCTACGACTGTATGAAAAATACTTATAGAGTGGTTAATAATAACAACAATGGTTAGGATATTTATCTGTAAGCATTTTTCTTATTAACTCAGAAGTTGCATTTTTCTTATTGTCTAGTACTGTTTTGAACAATATTACAAATTATTTTTACTCGTAAAGCTGAACCCTGTAATAACTGTAAAGAGGACCTAAAATATGAATTTCTATAAAAAGGGATTACATAAAACAATTAATATTTTGTGATGTGATATTATTATAACAACACTTGTAACAGAAAGAAAATATGTGAAAGTGTGATATGTTTATTTTCTCAACGTGCAATACAACGAAACTAGAACATTACTGACATTTAATTTCAATACAAGTAAAGGTGAAATATCAAAGTGAACAATTGCACAAATTAAGCAGTTAGACAATTGGTTACATAGTTAGGTCATTCAAATGGCGTATCAAAAATATTCATATGCCTCAATTTCGCAAGCATTATTATGTTAAATCAATACTGAAATGTACGTCATGTGAGTGGCAGGGGCGTCATTTGGGGCTACAAGGGGAGGGGGGCAAATGCCCCCCTTGGTTTTAGAATTTTAAGTGTATAAATATATTTTTTGTATTTTTAAATGTAAATAATACTAACTTAAGAGTAGATAGGAAATGTATGTCCGAGGACAAACGGCTGCAGGCTGAGGAACCGAAGAGCCACCGCCGTCATCTTGGATGACATCACCAGCCACCATCTTGGATTACATCATCGCCGCCATCTTGTTTCCGGCTGCCATCTTTTTTCCCGCTGCCATCTTGATTCTGGTCTCATTCCACTCCTAATTTTCCTGCTCTCTCATTCTACCCAATCATCTGCTGTAGGCAGCCATCTTATGTGTCTTATTTCTGGCCACCATATTGGATTTTTATTTTCTCCTGCTCTCTCATTACACTCCTAATTTTTCCTTCTCCCTCATTCCACTCCTAATTTTTCCTGCTCTCTCATTCATCAGCTCCCCATATATGTACAAGCCACATCTCTCTATCCACTCATACTTTCATCCTGCTCTCTCATTCATAAGCTCCCCATCTACAAGCCTCATCTCTAATTCCTCCTGCTTTCTCATTCCACTCATACTTTCCTTCTGCTCTCTCATTCATCAGCTCCCCACTACAAGTCTCATATCTCATTCCTCCTCCTACCATCCTCCACCCCCCTTAACGCAACACCGCCTGACCTCTTGTTTCCCATTGTACATCACCTTGGTAGCTGTTCTCGTAGTCGGCAGCCATCTTTGTTTCCTATTTACTCACTTGATTCTACTCCACCCATATACATATGAAGACCACAAGGCAAGAAGGGGGAATGTCATTTTCCAGTACTTTTGTGCTAGAGCCTTTTAAAGGTTTGGCACTGTATACTAGGTTCGTAGTCTTATTAATGCGTCTTGAAACATTTTTGCCACTAATGGTGAACACTGTAGGTAATGAAATAATAGAAATAATATCTTTAAACAATAATTGTATTAAATAAAAAATAGTTTTGTTTCGTAAGTACATGTGATACTTCACAAAAAAGAGGAATGTCAAGTACAAAACTTACAAGAAAGAGGAATGTCTCAGAAAACTATAGTATGTGACATGTTTGTTGCAAATAAACCTGTCGTGCCGTACTTTACCATACATATTTGTACACAAACACCTCGCATTAAATAGTAATAAAGGAAGTAATCAGTCATCCATACATGACTTAACAAAGTTATCTATTTTGTTTTGCTTCTCCTGTTCGTCTTGCTTTCTTTTGCTGTTTGGGTTGTCTTATGGGGCAGCGTTTCAAGGTATTCCTTCCCTTCAGGGTTACAAAATTGCTTCAGGTGTTGAAGATCTTTAAATTTCTCCAACGATATTGGTATCAAATCTGTCACACAAGTAAAAAAAAACATGATACTACATTGAAATAGAACACAAAATATTATATCTGTTTGGTCATACCAAATACACTACAGAAGAATACCAGATACGGAGCCAGTTTTAGGGAAACATTTTATCTTATAGCAGTACTCCATGAGGCTTTGCAGGGGAACAGGTGGAATATTGCAGTGTTGGGTTCTAACAGAAGACTATGCCATCCTTTATATATTGTTCTCTACTGTATGTGGTTATACATAATACAAGGAGGCTAATGTGTTAATAAACCTATAACTTACCTACACGGAGGTAGTCTGGCATGATGAATTCACCTTTCTGCAGTGACCCTGGGCAATGTGGATTTCTGGTGGAAACTATGACGTCTGACTCCCAGTATCCATTGAATGTGTCCCTATGTTGAATAGTTTGAGAATGAAGTTGCTCAAAAACAATCTCTCGGATGGGTCTTGTAGGAAATGTACATTTCTGTCTATACAATGGTGTCAAAAACTGAGACCAGTTTCGTAGTAAAGACTGATCAACCGCAACAACATGGAATGGAAAGGGCTTAGAACGGGCTGATTCAAATGCAGCAATCCAATCTTAAGGTGTTTCTGCAGGGTATTTCTGATTAAGATGTCCCATATTACGGTCAGACTCCAAATAAGAGTGTCCCCGTATAGGAAAGGTCACTTTGATTTTTTTTCAATCGTTTTGCAACACTTACCATGTAATGTAGAAATCGGAAAATGGTCCAATTTTTGTTCTGTCCAGTACACGAGTCACAGAAAATCTCCAGGGTTTGTACAGCAGGATCCAATATCTGAAAGAGGAAATGATGAATCATTGATGCTACTTCATCAGAAGCCTTGCCACCAACAGTTTCTGGGTAACAATAGAACACAGAATAACCTGATGATAAAATGTGTATGTTGAATGAATACAGAGACAACTGCCGTCGATAGTACACATCATTTGTGCTGATGTTAGGAAGTGGTAAGTTTTTTTGAAAGTCCATTGTAATAGCTTCATATGTAACACTATTCTTGCTCTGAAGTCTTGCCTTCTTCTTTCTGTCATAAAATAATTGCGCTTTCATCTTGTGTACTTCATTCTGCACATCTAGATTGTGGATTTTATTTTCAATTGATTGTTTATCATCTGCAGATGATGCCAGTGACAGTTCTTGTTGTAAAGTTTTTACATCTGACTGATACTTATCACAAATTCCACATGTGTCACTGCGAGGGTACACAAAGGAAATATTAAACCTTGTCGTGAAAATTCGTCTATAAAACTCGTATGAAACTAAAGGATGTCCCTTTTCACAGTACAAGGCATGCATTTTTTTTTTACATTCAGGCTTTCTGGTAGGTAAATTCTCTTACTCTTTCCTACTATAATGACTTTCTCTTCCTTTGAAAGAACCTATGTGGTTTACAACACATTCTGTAACATTGTTACTCATTCTGCAGTGCTTGTGGTCGTATTTTACTCTCTTATCTTTTGGCGATTGGCCGCTTAGCTTCAGTGACTTCTGAAGGGTTTCTACTTTCTTCTTCGAAATTCCATGAAGTGACATAAAAGCTTTGTAACACACCGGCATTTCTTTAACTTGTTCATCTTGCATTATCCTAACATTATATGTGTAGGCCTTATCATGCAATCGAGCTGACTCTTCTGGTTGTCTTGGCCGACAATTTTTTATAGCATGAACCGATATGAGGCCACATAAATAACTGTTTTGTTCGTCTACAGACCCCATACAATTAAATTCTTTTATAAGTCGTTTCACTTCATTAGGGGGAATTGCAGCAAAACAATTAAATCTTGAACACTTACATTCAGGTCCTGTTTCGTGTGATGATAGATGCAATTTCTTCATTACATCATTAACCCGACCATGACATTTTCTTTTTTTACTTCCATTGTCCTTTTTCAACATCTCTTCGGAATTTTCATTACCTGACATGTTAAATGTTTTTAGTAGAAGATGTCGCGCCTAAAACTCACATAATCTATCCACAAAAACATCAACAACTCAGATGTATTTTCTGTTAGTAAACACACTAAATATGTCCATAGAGAAACTGCTACTTTGACTGTTCTCTCTATAGTCTTAAGAATAGTTTGTGCTTACTGCCATCTATGGGATGAATTTCTAATAAACTATTGCATGGAGTACATACAATGCAATCTATGCCATAGAGATAGCGGCTCAGTTGAACAGTTCTTATTGTAGCTGACATCCCCCTTATTGTAATGTTTCACAGACATTCCCCCTTATTGTAATTTTATACACTGACATTCCCTTTTCTTACAGAGTACACAATGTCTTCACAGTACAATATTGCTGTGACTATCCACCCTATTGCAGAGAACAAGATATTATACTGTTCCCCTTGTGCTAAACTACAGTCTTCCGTCAATAACTCATTTTCCATAAAATCATGACAGTCCCCCTTCTTGCCTTGTGGGCTTCATATGTGTTTAAGGGCGACATGTAATGTACCATAGGCAGGACTCTCGCCTCTATCACCAATATTATTATTTTTTAAAATATAAACCTAGAGCAGGCAAAATAGACAAGTCTTGACAAGAATTATATATCACCACCATCAATCATATTCATTTCATTTTTAAAACATTTTATAGTAATGTAATTGTGTTCTATGTAATCACTGATTAAATGTACAAGGACTGTTGCATCTGATGCTCTTTAAGAAAAGTTATGACAGGCGAATAACATCTCTGAAGACACGCACTGTAAGTTTTAAAAAATCTAATTTACTTAAAAACACGATATATACAACACAATAAAACACTGTATTCAATATTTACACTATATACACAGTACACTATCATTCTTGAGACGACTAGGCAGGTCCTCGTCCCAGCAGTGTCCTGAGGAGGAAGAGTACTTCCTCCTCGAAGCGAGCGGTGGCGGTGGCAGTGTGGAGGATCTCCGTCATAACGTGCCGAGCCTGTAGCTGGTGCTGCAGCTCCAGGATTTCCTCATGCTGGCCCCGAACCTGGGCCCACAGCACACGGGTCTCTCGTAGCACTTCCTCCCCAGCATCCTCATCTTCCGCCTCCTCTTCCTGCTCACTATCATTGTACACTTGGTCCAGGTCCTTGATTCACACGATGGATAAGCGCATTGTTTAACACAGAGCGTACTCACTGCCTTCATCCTCAAGGGGCAGAACCTAAACCTTGGAGACACACAGGCACGGTAGCCCTGCAGTATTGTCCTCTTCATCTCTCCACAGGAATGGTTAAGATGGATGCAGTGGTGTATCTGATCTATGAAGTGACGATCTGCTTCGGTCGCGTCCAATAAAAATTAGTGGTGGTGCTGAAAGTATATGCCTCCTTATGAGTTGAATTATATCATAAAATGCTTCGGTGTCTTCCTCTAACAAGGCACGGAACACTTCTTGCTAACTCGACAAGGCAATATGAACTGGTAGAGGTTAGAACACCCACTAGCCTCCCTGCACGCATCCTCTCTTCACACGTCGGACAGGTCTGTATGCGCGCGGAGCATGAATCAAGCAGGTCTGCGGCCGCACACGGGGCAGTCCAGCGCCTCGCGAGAACGAGATGATGAAACTGCACCGACCAGCTCATCGCCTCGAGTTCCAACAAGCTCAGAGTACATGTGCGCAGTCATCACAGACAGCCTCCCAGGATCCCCAGTAGCAGTTTTATACCATTGCCAGTAAAAGAACATTTGCTAATAAATAATAACACAGAAATTTAGTTTTAAACAATTATATTCCTTCAAACATAACTCACTATATTTATACATAATGTCTGATTGACGAATAAAACTGTCGAGGCTTGCATCGAAACCCAGCCACCGCACAAGAACTTTATTTCCTTTCTTCTTCAAAACCTTCTCGACCAAATACATATTTGGATACTTGGTAACTTGAATTTCTTCGCCGTAGAAACCTCCTCGAATAGCCTTGCCTTCCACATTTTCTAGGTAGT
Source organism: Medauroidea extradentata (assembly GCA_003012365.1). Taxonomy (NCBI): domain Eukaryota; kingdom Metazoa; phylum Arthropoda; class Insecta; order Phasmatodea; family Phasmatidae; genus Medauroidea; species Medauroidea extradentata. The sequence continues at coordinate 13,514 of PNEQ01077778.1, forward strand.
AGGTCCTTGGTTCGTAGTGTAGAATCTTGTCCACTTTAAATATTTCAGTGCTCCAGTTTGGTGTGTAGCCTTTTGTAAATGTTCCCTTCACTCGCGATATCCTTACATAGTCTCCAACCTTTGATTAAGGTTTGTGCAGGTCCAGTTTCTTCTCATTTTTATAAACAGCGTGCAGTAAAGAGTTGTCCTTGACATCCACAGGCTTCATGTTCGTGGTCCGATGTACTTTATTGTTATAGTTCGAGACCAGACGAGATAAAATATCTATTCACCTGTAGTTTCCTTGAGCTGAGAATTTTTTCCATATTTCATTCTTCAAAGTACGATTAAAGCGTTCCACAATACTAGTCTTAAGACCACTATGGGTTGAACAATGGTTTATTTTATATTTTGACATCAGTGCTACGAAATTAAAACTGTACAATTCCTTCCCGAGGTCAGTGTGAAGGTTCATGCATGGGCCTTTGTCTTGCAAAACAACATTCATTGCATTAGTTACGTCCCTGCTGCCCTTAGTTTTTATGGTCACAGCCCACGAATATTTAATGTAGCAGTCAAGAACAGCCAGAACGTACTTGTAAACTATATACTTGCAAGCATAAGAAATAATTTCAACCGAGTCTGCTTGATACAAGTCCTTCAAAGCAAACACCCACACTATTCTTCGAGACCAGTTTCACCTTGCAGGCTTGTGAAGCTCGCTAGCAGACTTTTGAGACCTAATTCTATGTATTTGTCTTCACATAATTCTCTGATGATGCTAGATATTTCATTTGTATGTGAATTATTTATGGCCTGCTGAGAGGCAACTAGTATACGTCTGTCTACAATTTCGTTAACATAATTCCAGTAAACATATTCTGGAAGTCTCCCATCTTCCGTAGATCGAGACCAGGACCTATGTATGACCCACACAACTGTGCATTCTCGTCACACTCAGCATGTTGCGCAATCTGCTCCTCACACAACTATACTGTCTCCTCACACATCTCAGCTCCCATTTATTTATGCTGAGCATGGCTCCACACATGTCTCCTCAAACTCCTCGCATATCTCCTCACAAATCTCCTCATGCTCCTCCTCACATCTCCATATCCTCCATACATAGTTCCATCCTCTCTGCATACCTCACACCATCCATCCACAAATTCTGTGTGCTCCGACCTCGTTGAGGACCACCATATTTCCACACACATCAGACTTTTACAATGACTTATAGTTTTCATACCTTGTGTAGCAGGATTTATATTATTTTTATATTATGACTATGGTATTCTTTGCTTCCGCTTATTTTATATAAACTTTCAAGTCACAGGACCCGAATTGAATTAACCATTTCCAGCCTACCATTACCTGAGACAAACCATCACAGCATGACTTAATTTAACACAATGTAATCCACCCCCACACCATGTTAAGCACTTAACATACTGTAGGAAGTTAATTATCAATGTTCCCATTTTTATACATAAAATTTCACTACACAAGCACTATATTTCAATTTGTTATAGTAAATTTTAATTCATTTACACACAT
>PNEQ01077780.1:0-15050 GCA_003012365.1 Medauroidea extradentata
GTTCGAGCTCTATCGACGTTTCTTCGGAAACACATTTCACCCCTTTTCACCCCTTTAGAAGTCGAATTTCGAAAAATCCCTTCTTAGTGCTCGCCTACGACCTGAGGGGAACCCCCACAAAAAATTTCACGATTCTAAGTTTAGCGGTTTGGGCTGCAGTTTGATATGTCAGTCAGTCAGTCAGTCAGTCAGTCAGTCAATCAGTCAGCTTTCATTTTTATATATATAGATTATATAATTATATATATATATATATATATATATATATATATATATATATATATATATATATATATATATGGTACGAGACAAAGTGAGCACTTTTGAAATCATAGTTTCTTTTTCTTCTGAGATTATTTAATGTCCTGCCACTTTTTTAATACCAAAAAAAATAATCTACCTAATTAACAATGAAAGTATATAGAGAATACGTAGATATGATGGTATATCGCGAGAAAACTTGACTGTTTGCTGTATTTCAACACACGTTCAGTTTACCAGAACATTACTGGCTTTAGCTTATACTTGGAGCTGTTACCCTATTTGACTGAGCCAATAACAACCTCGCTGTTGTAATATCTGTTGTCTGCTATTGGTCTGCAGCAGGCATATATCAGTCAGTCGTATATATTGCAAGTAACAGGATGCGTCTTCAAGGGTATGTTGGTACAAAACATTCTCACGATACAGCATCACCTCTAATTATACTTTATTAAAAAGTTAACATCTAAGGTCATAAAAATTATATTTAAAAAAAGTAGGGCCATTATTTTGTCGCAAAGATATTTTTGCTCCACTTTGCTTCAGTGTCACGTTCACATCGGCAGCTGAGCTTCATGGTTATTGGCAGCGTGTCTTTGTTCAGACACGTCTCTCATTTTACTGCACCAATCAGAATAGGATTATTGTGACTCCGTACGTCTGTAATTAGCTTAGACAAGTGAGAGTAAAATCATCGAATCACAGACGATGTAGCAGAGCTGCAGATGTACACATGACGCATCGAAACTAAACGTTGCAAAAATATTTTTGCCATAAAATCGTGGCCTATAAATAGGTGTTATTGTGGGCAAGATGGTCTTAAAAAGAGCTCACTTTATCGCGAGCCGCCTATACGCAAATATCACAGACGTATTCAACGTCAGGTTGACCGCCAAGAACCTATACTCCACCATCACCTCTGTGTTTGATGGCGACTGTTTGGACTGCCAACTTTTGACAAATGGAAACAAGCAATAGTATGGAAATAATTCGTACAGCAGTCACGTGCTACACGCTTGTAAGGTTACAAGCCTATATCGAGTGAGGCCAGTCAGTATGCGGGACTGAGAAATATAAGCTGCTTACCCAAGAATACGCGATACTGGTTCCTATTTATGCTATATTTGCGAGTTTAATTTTTTAAATCGTGGAAGGGAGCAGATATAGGAAAACCGTTACACAGAAACGCTGGAAATTGTTTGTGCTATGTAGCCTAATTTTTCCAAAACATAATTTTCTATAATTTTGCCTAGTTATCGACATAATTACATATTCTTAAATTCTATAATTAGCAAAAATTATAAACTTACATTTTGGAAAATATTAGACTTCATAGTGCAAATAATTTCCAAAATTTCTATGTAATGGTTTTCCTATATCTGCTCCCTTCCACGATTTTAAAAATAAAACTTACTAAAAAATAGCATGAATAGAGACTCGTGGTCCTAAACAAAGCCACAGAAATGGTGGAGAGGGGGTGGGTGAAAGGGGGCAGAGGATTCCCTGAGCCCCAGTCTCAATGTGGTCCTGGCGCCTTGCCCTAAACTCTGAAAAAAAAAAATTACATTCTTTCATTTTCCAGTTTTAAAATACGTCTGTGTTAACTGTGTTACTATTTTCATATTGTTGTAAAGATCTGTAACATACTTTGCAATTTTGTTTATGCAAAATGTGCATTAGTTACATTCACAATAATTAAAATAAGTCGGCAATTCACTTTCTTTAAAACTTTTATTCAGACATTAGGGCTCTAAACAATCCCCCCCCCTTTTTTTTTCCCCGGGGGCCGCGGTGGCCGAGTGGTCAGATCACTCGCCTCCCACCAAGGCGATCCGGGTTCGATTCCCGGTGTGGTCTTGCAGGATGATACCGTTGGTCGGCGAGTTTTTCAGAGACCTCCCGTTCCCCCCGCCCCTTCATTCCGGCGCTGCTCCATACTCACCTCATGTCACCCCTCACCAGTGCTAAAGACCTCGATGTTGAGCGTTGACAAAAATCTTTCACTCACTTACTCCTCTACCCCCCCTCAAGAAACCTTACCACGGGCCTGGTTATAAACTAATATGTGTCGCTGGAACTGATCACGCCTTCAGGACATGCGCAGACTGTCGTTGCTCTGTAGTACGGCCTGTGCTTAGGCGCAAGTGCCTTCACTTAGGCGAGCGAGCGGCGAGAGTTGGCGTGCTACAGTAGAGTCGTGCTGACCTCGTGATTGTTATATGGAGGGCGCTGGAGGGCCAGAAATAACCTCTGCTTAAATAATGAGCTGGCACGTTACACAGCATCCTCGCAACTGACGATCTCACATCGACGAACTGCCAAGGCAAGATGCTTGACCTCTCTCACAGCTCGTCGACAACACGGCCTTCACACCAAGATGCTCTGGACTGGAACCCAGGGTGAGGTTTATTGTACTGCACCTCAGGGAGATCTGTGCTATTGGTAAGGGAATTACCGCTGTAGCGTTGGTATCGGTGCTTATGGTGAAAACTTCGTACTTAGGCAATGTTCAATTCTACACTTGAAATTCTTTCAATGAACATAAAGTAGCTTGGGGCAGAAATCGTCCATTGCTAAACCCATCCATAAGAAATTCGACTATCTTTCTGGCCTGTAGTAGATTTAACCTCACCCAGGGTAAAGTGCCTATGTGTTACTGTAACGGAAATAACCCAGACAGAATTTACTCTTATATTATCGTATCACGTAAAAATATACGGTTCAAACTCTTCCCTAAATAAAAATAACTAACCTGTCAATGTTATATATGAAAAAAAAAAAAAAAAAAAAAAAAAAAAAAAAAAAAAAAAAAAAAAAAAAAAAAAAAAAAAAAAAAAAAAAAAACTGAGTTGTTCACAGACACGTAAACAAAACTCTGTCCTCAAATATATTTGTTCTAGTAAACAATATAATACCAGGAATGCAATATAATGCGGCCACTGATTATTCGTAGGAATTATTTTCTCGTAAACGGTGCATTCTAGCGACAAGAGGACTTATTTATTACTTAGAAGTACTGTTCAGAAATACTACATCAAATGTTCACAAAAACCCAACGGCAAAAAGTGCTGGTCAATGTGAGTGTGGCCACCCCTGTTATTTACACGAAGGAGAGGATTTTAACGAGCGGTTACGTCACAGCTTCAGGATCTCGATAACACTAAGCATTGTGCAGATAATTGTAATTTAACTTAACGACGTTTCCTATAGTTGCTTTAAAAAATTTTAAAATGGATTTTCAAGTTTTAGAATCTAATATTTTCCTTAAAAATAGCAGTAGACGAAAATGGCTTCGTGTGACTGTACCTCAAATTTATCAGGAATCACCGTCCAAAGTTTGTAACATAAGTTAAGAAACATCGTGTGTGTGTGTGTGTGTATATATATATATATATATATATATATATATATATATATATATATATATATATATATATATATATATATAAACTAGCACGTTTAATACACTACTAGAGTGATAAAAGCATGATGTTCTCAACAGTAAAATTATATTATACGCTCAGCTAATGCAGGTTATATAATATTAGACTGCTGCATTCCTATTCAACTCCTAAACTTCACACAAACCAAAACCACTCCGTTTTGCAATATACACAAGTGGGACGAACGCCAGCAAATCATTAACAGCATTGAGTAAACGACTCTACTCGGCGGTAGACGATACGTAAACTAAATGTGTGGAGAGAGTTCCGGTGCTTGTAGTCGGAGATATTGTAAAGAGTAGGCCAGGCAGAGTGGGAGATAATGACCTGTAACGGTATTACAGACCAGGATCTACTGCCTTATTTGAATATTGTGCTCGAGGCCGGATACAACCCGCGACCTTACGCGTTTTGCTGTCAGCTGCCGCGTGTGTTGCACTTTGCTTTATTTCTTCTGTCTGTGAGTTTACAGTAAGGTGAACCATTTCAGGACCCAACTATAATAGCAACACGAGGCGACAAATTCAAGGCCAAACTTCATGACGTGAAGGTAATGATGTCACCCATCTGTGAACATTGCAGAGTTGACGTCACCATAGAACTCGTTGTTACCGAGTCATTTTTTTTTTTTCATAGAATCACGTCATGCAGTATTTTTTAAAGAACCTATATTTTCTCACGAAAGGCACATCTTGCAACGAAATAAGAAGATAAAGCATGCCTTATTGTTTGGAGTAAAGTGATGCAGTAACATAGAACTAGTGATCCTATTGGTCGTCTAGTGCTTGTCATGTGACCTACCCATTGTTATAAAGAGAATCATAAGCAGTACTGTGCGAAAAGCAACTCAGGGAAAGTGAACATTCTCGTTAATAATGCACAACTTTTCTCCACAGTGCACTCGACTGGAATGTTTCCGAAATAAGAACAAGAATTCTTGGCAGAATCGGTTTTGAGAAGTTGAAGATCCATGCAAATTTTATTTTATAATTTGACGTTTATTTGGCACCTACCTGAGCTAACTAACTCTGGAAGCAAAACAGAATGGAGTGTTGCACATGTGTGTGAGCTCGTTTCGAACGAAATTTGTGTGGTGCTCTCGTACTAAGGCCGTGTCTCAATTCAACCAAAGAGTGCGCTTTCGTGCTCTCGCCCACGCAAATACGTCACAATTAGCCTGCGTCAGTGAGAGAGAGCACTTTCTGCCTGTCCCAATTGTTCACCGAGAGTATGAATGAGTGAGAACGAAGTGTGCACTCGCTTGCGCTCACTCGTGCTCTCTGGCGTACGCCATCTTGATTACAACTATGGTTTGAGGTTACCAAAGAAATATGCGTCGCATATTGCAAATGAGACTATTGGTATCAAAAGGAGCTATATCCACTGTGCTAAAATGTACAGTAGAAGTTATTTTTATCTATAGGCTGCTCAGTATAAATAGAGCACTCAGCAGAACTTGTAATTAATTAAAAATATGTTTTATTGGAATTATGTATGTTAACTTTTGAGAGTGTTCAAACATTTACATTGGTTTTTAGTTACATGGAAGTTTTCATATTAAAAATAGAAAATATAACTGCAAAATGGCTGAAAGAAAACTTTATGCAGTGCTCACTTCACCTTGAACGGCCTATAATGCAGTTCTACCCACACTATCAGGATGGGTTTTGTCTTACATATTCAACGAAAATTATATGCATGTGAGTATCTAAGGAAAGCAAATATATAGTTCTGTAGAGGGCGAGTAGTACAGTTCATTGGTGTCAGTATCTCAATTTCGGTAATAAATGGAGATAAGCTCTTTCTGATAGCTATAGCCTTGAATATGTTCACATAATACAAATAATTATTTACAATGAACAGTTTATTATGGGGAGAAACTGTGAACATTTCCGGCCGTACTAAATGTTTAAATACACAAAATTATTATTTTGGCTGCACACTTGAAATACGAGACCGAACGGGTAAGTTAATGGTTATTATTTGAATGGCACTCAGGTGTATTTTATGTGTTTAAAATTTGTATTAACCAAATTTACGCACTTGTTACCTTTGCGTCGTTTGCTCACGAACACGAGAGTGTACCGTCCCAATTAGAGACACTGCCTACATTAGACCTGCAAGGTTTCGCACGGAGCTTATTGCGCATGGTGTGAAGCAAGCTGCACGCTGGAGAAGTTGTGATGACTGTGACAAGAGAGGAAGATGGCCGGCGTGGTGGGGGATAGAGAGCTTGGTGGGAGATAGCAACTAGGCAGGGTCAAGCATGACGTAGTTATATTTAGACTAGTGATGGGCACAGTCGCGGCTATATCTGTGCGCCACAGTGGCACCAAGGAACACAAATAGCGCGCTTCAACCTTGCTTCACAACCACGTGACTCATTGACAGCTATATGTCTCGTGAGAGGGCCGCTACTTAACTTGTCCTCAACCACACCGCGACGCCGCAGCACCAGCCTCCTACGTCAACTCCGTACCCCCCACCCCTCCCTATAGTGTCTTAACATACGTACTTTCCATATTTTTGCGCTAGTTCATTTCATTTCATTTAGCCTTCTTTTGATCCCATGTATTTTCAAAAAGTCATAGTACAATTTAAAATCACAATAATTGCATATTATAACATTTGCACTTTACATCAGTAATCTTTACTCATGAATATTAAATTTTTGAATTAGAACTAACATTTCAATCACATAAAATGCATACTAAATCCACATTAACTTATTCACTTAAAACTTAAATAACTGAGAATAAACCAGTCCGTGACATTTCAGCTGTTTCTGTCAAAAATGAACAATTTAAGTTAGCTAATTGTTTCAGTGACTACACGATACTGTTTTGATAGAGATTTCCTCTTATTCTCAGTGAATTTAACCTGCATGTTGACTGATTGTCAGTGAGTTCTACAGTTTCGTCAGTCAGAGAGAGAATTTCGGTGATTGACATTTCGCTGAATGCAGCCACGGATGAGTATTTAGAGTGCAGAGTGAGCAAAGTTGAAAAAAAAAAAACAGCAACGCAATGTTCTATTCAAGAGACACGTCTTGAAAGATCTTGTGATAATTTCTAATTCGTACTACAATAACGCAGTGTTAGTATTTACACGGATTGTGTTACTGTATGTTAATATATTTTTGTAGAGAACTTGGCCAGCGCTTAGTAACATGTGGAACCATATAGCGCTGGTGAGGAGCGATACGATATGAGTATGGAGCAGAACCGGAATGAAGGGGCGGGAGAAACGGGAGATCCTCGAGAAAACTCGCCGACCATTGGCATCTCCCGGCACTGTTCCTAAATGCGAAAATTCAGGTGGGAGGCAAGCGCTTTAGCTACAATGCCAACCGCCTGTGGTGTGTAGAAAGGCAAAATGACTGACATATCAACGCACAGCCTAACCGCATGCCATTTTGACGGTGGGTTCTCCTCAAGGACAGGAGTAGGTAAGCACTAATATAGAGTTTTCCGAAAACAAATTCTATGAAACACTGACGGTATGTCCATACGAATACCTATAAATCTATTTTAGTTTTTTCTCCAGTAGAAATTTAACTCCTAAGGGGTGAAATAGACGTGGAATATGTTTTAGATAAAACCTCGAAACTAATCATTACGTAAACACGGATGGAATATTTGATCGGGCGCGTAAGAATCACTTAAGTTACCATGACACAGGTACCTCGGGTAACTGACCTCAAAACTGTCATACCTACTAATGTTATGTTTGACAGAGTATACCTATCAAAACACAACTGAAGTCATATAAATGAACGACTTTCCTTCGTTGCTACGCTGGAACAACTCGCTCCAATAACAACACTGGAAATGCGAGAGTAATATTTATCGAGCGTGAAGGCTAGCCTTATCGTCTGCTGTCGCGCGGTAATGCGGGTAAACCACGCAATGTCTGCCGGCACCACGACACACAGCGGGAGAGCAGGAGAGAGAGATAGAGAGAGAAAAACAGAGAGAGGGAGAGAGAGAGACGGCGTGGTGTACAGATGTGGGACACACGAAGCCCAGGCAGGAAATTTAACGGGAATAAATTTCATGTCAAGATCAACTTCAAACACGTATGCGTTTTGCATTTTCTTTTGTAAGTGGTTGACGGTTACAAAGACAATTCCTTGAGTAATCCGGACAAGTAACATACCTAGAACCCACGATTTTTCGCGAAAAAATTCTGCAGCAGTTTGTTTCAGTGCCTCATATGTAGCGCCCGGTAATTTTCGCGAAAAGATTTTTGCCCCACTTTGTTTTAGTGTTTTACGTGTACACCAGCAGCTCAACTTCATGATTATTAACAAGAGTGTTTTTGTGCAGAGTTGTTATTCATCAGACTGTGCCAATCAGTACATGGATAACTGTGACACATCACGTCTATGATTTGCGGGTTTAACCTCCACACGCTGGGTGTTACGGCAGCCAATCACTGACCACACAGCAGAGATGTAGGTGTGCACGTAAGGCACTGAAACAAAGTGATGTAAAAATATGTTCGCGAAAACTACCGAACCTTAGTCACGTGCACATCTGCAGCTCTGTTTCATGGTCAGTGATTGGCTGTTTTTAACTCTCAACGTCTATGGTTCTACCCGCAAATCACAGACGTGTGGTGTCGTAGTAACCTTGTTCCTGTTGGCTCAGTCAAATGAACCACGTCTGTGCAATAATACATTCTGCCAATAACCATGAAGCAAAGTTTCATACGTGCACATAAGGCATTGGAACAAACTGTTGCAGAATTCTTTTCGCGAAAAATCGTGGGCTCTAACCATACTATCGACAGAACAAGAAATGAGTAAAGACGATGGTTTATGGCGGGAAAACTTGACTGTTTGCTGCCAAAGCAAGTTCATCTTACAAGAATATTTCTTGCTTTCGCTTGTACGTGAAGCTGTTAACCTATTTGACTGAGCCAATAAGAATCCGGCTACTGTAATATTTTATGCCTGTTATTGGTCTACAGACAACTACGGTGTGTCAGACGTATATCACCCAATAATATGTGTTGCAATTAACTACAGAGTTTTCAAGTGTATGTGGGCACAAACATTTGTGCGATATACCGCTATCTCTAGGAATGAGTCCGGTGTTATTTTGTGTGGCAACACTGTGGTTAAGGACCTGCAAATTTCATGTTATTTTCTGACAGCTGACTAGACTCCAAGTGACTATAGGCTCGTTCGACGTCTCCCGCTGGCCGATATTGTCGTGACTTGCCGCGGAGAATGCTTACACGATAAAGAGGCCAATCTCTGTAAAGACGTAGCACACGTAAAAGACAACACTTAAAAGTTCGTGGCCAATTGAATAACAGATTATGCTCAGTTATGTATAGGGAAATGAAGTTTAGTCTGCTACCAAATGATAACACGAATTTTGCATGTCTCTAATGATGGTTTACCGTGTGAAAACTTTACTGTTTGCAGGGCTTATGAAAATATTTCTGGTATACGCTTGTACGTGGCGCTGTTGTCAAATTTGAGTAAGCCAATAAGAATCGCGCTATTAAAATATTTGAAGCCTGTTATTGGTCTACAGACAGCTACTTTGTGTCAGCGTTTATCACTAAATTATACTTTATACATGTCACAAGAAACTACAGTGTTTTCAAGGGGATGTTTGCAGAAAGATTTTTCGCGATATACCATCATCTCTAGGCACTACACAACTTTCTCACAGAGAAAATCAATGATACAGGTTCAACTGTAATATGTCCACTATATTGTAATACGAGCACGCAAATATACGAAGGCCCGGACACAATGACGTCTTGGAGTGTATCCGTGTGAGTATAGGCCAGTGAATTCTAGTCTGTCGCAAATATTAACTCGAAAGTTGCAATATCTAACTTCAGCCAAAGAGAATGGCAACTAGTGAAAATATTTACAGTCCACATTGTCTTCAATAAAACTGTAGTATGTTTAGCTACTTCGACACGTATGAACAGTTTCGAGACAAATAACACGTTCTATGTTAAAGTTGTACAGTTCTGAGTGGGTTTGTTGTAGATAGAAACAGTGCTTCAAATAAACTATAGCTAGGGCCATGCAGTTTTCTGTGCCTATGTGGACATATACAGTAGTGATTCGTTCTTAGTGATTGGCTGTTGTAACTGTCACGTGTCTAGAGGTTCTACCTACAAACAACATACGTATGGTGTCGCAGTAAACTTGCTGTGACTGAAACAGTCAAATGGGAGACTTCACTTCATACAGACACGCTGAGAGAAGCAACGAAGCAGAACTGCAGATATACACATAAACCACTCATACAAACTCGGGAAAAAATTATTTTCGCGAAAAGTTCATGGCCCTAACGATATCGATACAAAACTGTCGATGTTATATACACAGCGCGTTGAGTCTAGGAAACTATCGACTTTTCCAGCGATTTCCGCAGTGGCTTTAACTACAGCGTCTAGCTGGAGCACCTGTCAAGACAGAGGATGCTGGTACACTCGCAGGTCGTTTGACCCGGGTAAAATGTCCTCTCTCTAGTCATATTTGAACTGCCAAATTCCGTTGTTTTAACTACGATTCCCCATTTACACACTGTAGCTGCAAGCTTCGTACGCCTGAAAGTCGTGCCTAAAATAGTTTTCTTATGTCGTGTTCAAGAAAAATAACTTTAGTCAACAGTAAGGTTAGTTCTACTACAGGGAGAAACAAAATGTATCTTCTTATGTGAGAATGTAGCATAGAGACTAATTCTACCGCTAGTTTCGCTGTAATCGCTTAAATTTAAATTACATTTACAAAGAGAGACGCGAGTTAATTTAATTTAAAGTGAAAAACAAACCAATTTCGGGTTTTACATTATCAACTTCATGTAACTCTATATTTACGAAAGCTCTGTGATGGGTCAGTATATGCCACTTACCCATTTCAGCTAAACAAACTGCAGAGATTGTCCCTTGGAAAACTTTTCATGTGTATATTTCTAACTTATAGTATAGTCAGAGGTACGTCAATTTCGCGGATTCATCTGGCAGAAGCCTAGACTTGTCAGTCCTGTACACCCACTGGCCACAATCGATTATCTATTGGCTTATATCCGTATAAGCAGATAGCAAGCGATAGCACTTCGCATTACTTACTTATTTACTACTGGCTTGCAGTAGTCAAACGCGTTTCGTAACAGCCGCCAGCAAGTCATAGACATGACAATGAAGTATACATAATTGGCGTTCAACCTGACCTGGAATGTATCTGCGAAATTTACGTACCTCTAAGTATAGTTAACCTTAACAAGACGACGTGTAGTTGAATTTTAACTTATTCTCACATTTAGGATTCACTCAAAGGGACGCGACTTCAACAGGGGCATCATTTAGGGGGGCAGGGGGGCAAATGCCCCCCCCCCCCTAGATTTAGAATTTTTAATGTATAAGAGATTTTTTATATGTTGTTATTTTTAATAATGCTAACTTAAGCACATAGAACTGAAGTTTATAATTTATACATGCTTAATTAATAAAAAAAATGCTACAAGGTCACTGTCGCTAAAACAATACTTGCCTACCCCCCTCCCCCAAGAAAAACCTGAAATGACGCCGCTGGACTTCAATACAAATTAGTCAGGTCATGTGCAACAATGCATCTTGCTGAGATGGCAGAGAAGTCACAGTTTTAAGAATGCTTCAGCTGAGAGAAACAGTGTTGCAAGAAACGCAGTAAAGAGTTCTGGGTTTCCAGTCAAAAAGGTTAGCTTCCAGGTATTTGTTATATTCCTGGCATGACGCCTTGGCGAATTTCGATCAGACCTTGGAGCTATGAATAATTATTAGAAGTAAGATGAAGTCATGGTTCCAATAGCACAACTTTGCATAGTGCACGTCGCAGTGGTTGGTGTCGAGTTATGCTGACTGGCGCGAGATGTACAACATCCTTGCAGACCGCGCTATACAGTGTTGCCAGCTCAGCAGACGCTACTGTAGAAACACCAGCTCACTACACAATGACAAGAAATATGCATGCAGTTATGCAGGAGAAACTCAACACACAGTTCAATGCAACACAGACATTTCAGGCCAAAGTTTTCTTTGTGTAAGTCTGTATAAACTGTGTATAAACACGGACTTGGTGATTGGTTAGTTATTGTCTTTAGGACATAACAATTTTTTTTGGACATACGCCCGCAATTGCGTATGTCCAAAACAAACTGTCATGTTTTAATACGAACCCATTGCAAGAATCGTTCAAAGACTATATTTACTTTAGGATTCAACCTTATACTCAGAGATAGTGAAAAATCGGAAGAATCCTTGATCCCACGGTATTTTCCACAACAGTGTAGGGGCCTGCGCCTTATATGATTGTAGGATGGTTATATAGTTGTTTAAAGACGTATCACGAATATTCAGCAGTGTTGCATCAGATGGGGATCAGCCGATGACTAAAGCAGAACGTCAAAGATGGACATGTTATATTCAAACCTAGCAAACATTCAACATTTTCTGCGACATGTCTGTGATCCTACTTCTACTCTTACGTTGGACAATTGTTCACCCCAGCACAACTCCATCTAGTAGATGTTTTCCGAATGCTTTAAACTACTGAAAAGTCGTGTTATTATTTAACGAATGACTAGCATTCGCTGCCCTATACTTACCCGAACACGCTCTGTAACATTATTGTCTCTAGATCATCATATCTTTGTGTGCCCGCATTACAGAATGGAGGGCATTTACAGTTGGTCCTATGTCATTGGTTGAACAAGTCCTTCTGGCGCGCCACACAAACTGTCGGCTAATAGCGTAAGACAGATGAGTGAGTGAAGAGATTTTGGTCAGCGTTTAACGTCGAGATCTTTAGTGCTGGTGAGGGACGACATAATTTATGAGGGGGCGGGGGAAACGGGAGATCCCTTAGAAAACCTGCCGATCATCGGCATCGTTTGGCATAATTCCCACACATGAAAATATGGATGGACCACGCCGGGAATCGAGCCTGGTTAGCTTCCTTGAAAGGCGAGCACCCTAACACTCTGTTAAAAATTTCTGTAAATTCACGGAAATATTTACAGAAAAGTACTGTAATTTTACGGAAGTGGCTTCCGTAACTTTTTGTTGACGGAAATGTGTCCGTATTGTCAGTTTACGGATGTTTGACCGTAATTTTCCATAAATTCTTGGAAATATGTTTCTACAATTTTAAAACGTATTTTACTGTGGTTATTTTTTAAAATGTGGTATTAATAATCACTATGATGGCTAGAGTAATGTGCATGCACACTGGTGCTAAACGAAAATAAGACAAGACAAGCTAAGTGCTGCTTCCTGGTTGTCCACACTTTGCCGTGAAGAGAAGAGATGCAGAGCGAAGAGCAATACAGTCAAGGACTCGTATTGCACATGGACAAAGGGCAGAACAGCTCAGTAAGTGACTGAAGTGTTCCGAGGAGGCCACACACATCTTATATTCTCCTCGCTGCATCGCAGACGAAATAAATCATAATTGTTCTCTGCGTTTCGCGTTAGATGGTATGCACCTTCAAAGGTATCTGTTTCCATATAATAATATATTTTTCTCATTATGATACTTATGAAGTGCTGTAAAATCAGGATGACAAATGCAAAATGTGTCACTGATAAAGTTGATATCTTACCATTGCATGGAACTCACTTACCCATAACTTGTCACTGTGGTACAATGGTTAGAGTTTCTACCTCGCAATCATAAGGGCGTGGGTTCCAATCATAGCAATGTCGAAAAAAAAATTTCAGGTTATTAAATAATGAGTCAAAATCTCGAGAAAACATAGGAAATAAGAATACGTCCTATTCCTGGAAATTTGAGTAAATGTAGTTTAAAGAAATTTAATTTTTTTGCGGATAACGAATTTTCCGTAATTTTACGGAGGATTCCGTTATCAAGAAAAACTGAGTGTCCGTTATTTTACGAAGATTTCTGAATAATTTTTTTGCCGGTACTTTCCCGTAATTTCATGGAAATATTTTCTAACTGTGCAGCTGTGCCTCCCGCGGTCCCTAATTTAGTTCGATAAAGAGGGGTGTCCATCGTGCCGTGTCTGGCAACAGGTTGGTCGTGGACGCCCCTGTCCTCCTCAGCTGTATACTGCCACAGACTAAATAGTTACAGAGACGTGAAATGACGCAGCGGCTCATTTGATACTATCAGAACATCTCTGCGCGAGAGGTTTACGAATGTTAAAATAATTTTGAAATGAAATGAGTTTCACACACGTGCGGTTAGTACATTTTGAGGTGCGACAGTCTGAAAAGGCCGGTTTTAGCAATGTTGGATGGCTTAGTTGTTTTAGCATTGACTTTCCGACCTCGTCCGAAGTGTGTTTTCTTTTCGTGCGTTTGCTCAATAGGCGCTTGAGAAACAGTTTCGTTAAAAAAAAAAGAACCTGTTGGTGAACACATTGCAGTGCAATTAAGCGTGTGGGAGGCGGTGCCCTTAAGGGGTCCGCCTCGTGGCACATGTGTTTGTGTGAGTGAGGTATGGTGCTAAGGGCGACGTCGTATGGGCCATACAACGGTGCGTCGCCTCTACGTTTAAGGCGTGCAGTCTTCGCGAAAAAACGAATTTCCTATGGGACTTTAAGTGGTCACCCTATTGTTTTATTTACGAAATCACTTTACTAAGTCCAATGCACTACCCTTAAGTGGTTTCACATGTATTCGGCTAGTATATTTTCCGCTATAGCAGACTGAAAATCCCGTTTTGACCCATTTTGACATGCCCTAAAAAGGGATTTCTAATACATGTGTCTTCTTGAAAGTACTTAAGGGCAGTTGTCTGAAGAGTGTTCTTTTAGTAGAGAAACGGCGTGAACACACGTGTATTAGTTTCCGTGTAAAACATTTTCTTCGAACACGCTGCAGTGTGATTTTATGACAACGAGGCAGGCCCCTTAATGGTTGCCCGAGGCTGTTCTTATGTTTGTATGTTTGGCTCCTGCATGTTACTGAATGTCCCCTATTGGCCTGGCTGCCGGCTCGCAGGGCAGCTACTTTACGCTGATTGACAGTGGCCCGCCATGTTGCTGGCCAGCGTGTGTGACGTAGTTTGCCGCCTATTGCACTAGTGTATTGCTGAATATTGTGTGGTGTTAGACAGTCAGTGTTGGGAGACTGGGCAGAGCGGTGACCACACGAGACAGCGGTACTCCTCCTTGTGACCTGCTACTGCTAATGACCCATTGACGTTAATTATGCCGGGTATGTAGCGCTCAGCGCTGCCCACACCTCGAGATGTCTCCAGACACGCTAGGCGGCGACAGTGTCTTGATGAAGCCCCACGTGTGGGCGCCACCTGCACTATAAACATACTTACTATGCCACAATTCGTCCACTAGCTGCTACTCA
>PNEQ01077781.1:0-15089 GCA_003012365.1 Medauroidea extradentata
GTGAAAGCAAGCACAGCTCATTGTGAAAGCAAGCACAGCTCATTGTGAAAGCAAGCACAGCTCATTGTGAAAGCAAGCACAGCTCATTGTGAAAGCAAGCACAGCTCATTGTGAAAGCAAGCACAACTCATGGTGAAAGCAAGCACAACTCATGGTGAAAGCAAGTACAGCTCATTGTGAAAGCAAGCACAGCTCATTGTGAAAGCAATCACAACTCATGTTGAAAGCAAGCACATCTCATGATGAAAGCAAGCACAGCTCATTTGAAAGCAATTACAGCTCATGGTGAAAGCAAGCACAACTCATGGTGAAAGAAAGCACAACTCATTGTGAAAGCAAGCACAGCTCATTGTGAAAGCAAGCAGAGCTCATGGTGAAAGCAAGCATAACTCATGGTGAAAGAAAGCACAACTCATGGTGAAAGAAAGCACAACTCATGGTGAAAGAAAGAACAACTCATTGTTAAAGCAAGCACAGCTCATTGTTAAAGCAAGCACAGCTCATTGTTAAAGCAAACACAGCTCATTGTTAAAGCAAACACAGCTCATTTTGAAAGCAAGCACAGCTCATTTTGAAAGCAAGCACAGCTCATTGTGAAAGCAAGCACAGCTCATTGTGAAAGCAAGCACAACTCATGGTGAAAGCAAGCACAGCTCATGGTGAAAGCAAGCACAACTCATGGTGAAAGCAAGCACATCTCATTGTGAAAGCAGGCACAACTCATTGTGAAAGAAAGCACAATTCATTGTTAAAGCAAGCACAGTCGGGCGCATCTCTATTCGTCCTCATTTTAACCTGCACAGCACCTTTCTACATATTAACCTAAAATATATACTTTGCCTTGCTCAAAACTAGAAATGGTAAATGAAATATTTGTTTAATTATTTATTGTACTATTTTAACAAACTCGTTAGTAGGGTAGAGAAATTTTAATTAAAGAAATTTTGGTGAAATTTGTTCCAATCTGTTTTTTTTTATTTAGTTTACATAATCAGTCAGCAATACTGTACACAGAAATAAACCCGAAACTTAATAGGATGTTTTGTCTTCCTCTTCATAAAACTCTTAGTAATAATCACTTTTGCAAATACTTATCCATGAACATGAGAATATGGAATGTGCAGGAGGATAGTACACGGAGGGAGGAGGTGAGAGATGTAACTAACCTGTCGAAGCTGACGGAAACTTTGTACTTCTTGTCGGGCTCAGCACTGTACGAGTTAGACGTGGGGCTGGTGGCTCGCGGCGTCGACACCACTCCACTCAGGTGAAACCCTGCAACAACACACATATATTTATATACGTGGCCATTGTTATATCTTCTTAACAAGTACACTATCACTGTGCACTATGTTTACTAACATAAGAGTGGATGGTATATAATACAGCACTATAAGAAGCTGTTAAGAATTTAAGGTCTCTCGAAGCCAATTTGGAAACATAAAAAAAACAATTCAAGATTTTGCCAACTTTCTGAGAAAAAATTGTTGTCTACTAACGTATATTTGAAGAACAAACTCTAGCGCCGAAATCTCGTACATTTAACTGTGGCGCAAGAGATAACGCTTAACAAATACATAATTCTGGGTAAATGTTTGTTCATAAAGTTTGAAAATATAAATACCAATGATTGCTGTTTTGCAGTTTTTTTTTTGTGTTGACTTTTTATAAAGCGTAGATCTCAATGGAATAATTCAGTGCTTATTTATGTACCACGCCCTCTTAAGGGGGAGTGTTAGACAATTTTATTATATTTTCAGTTTTTGAGCCGTAACATTAATGCAAATTGTATTATCAAAATTTTATCTTCGACAAAGCAAAGAATACATTTTTGGTAAACTTCTTGACATAAGTAGTAACGAAATCTATAATTTTGTCGCGCAGTATCATTGCATGAGAATTAAAGGTTAATTTTAAATAATTATCTTGCGTTGTTTCTGCATGACAAATCAATGAAAGATTCCATTATTATTTATATCAAGCAGTTTACCAAGAATATATCGTATGCTATGTCGAAGAGAAAATTGTGATAATACAATCTGAATAAATGTTATGGCTCAAAAACTGAAAATACATTAAAATTGTCTAACACTGCCCCTTAATGTTACAGAATATGGGGAGTGATTAGTAGGGATACTTGATAACACTGCGCCACTTTGTTTCAATGCGTCACGCGCGCATCTCCAGTTCTAGTTTGTGGCCAACAGCAGGATGTTTATAACTCCTCTCAGTGTCTTGACGCTCTATCCATCCACTAAACACAGACGTGTGGGCGTCTTATGATTGGCTCAGAGACACGAAGCAGAGCTGTACGACACTGAAACAAAGTGATGTCAAACTATTTTCCTCAACATTTGGGGTCCCGGTGGTTACTTACGGGAAAACGTTACGAAAATACCGGTTGTCCTACGCCCGAAAAAACCTACACATATTACGAAGATGTTCAATACTTTTAACAGGATTCCTGTGCAAATCTACGCCGTCTACGCGACTATCGTCGTTCTCGCAGGTCGGTTACGTTTTGGCCCCGTCATAACACGAACGTGACTTGGGCAAGACGTCTGACAACAAAATATGACCACCGATGTGTTGTGACGTACCAAGTTTAAGACGACAGCGCCTTAATAGAATCTCAGCTAAGGCGCCCAAGCTCTTTCACTTGCGTATTTCTATATTTTACGGACTGTTAGTACTATAAGCAGTAATTGTTAATTTTCACAGCCCATCTCAGAGACGACAGTGTCATGGAATGATGCTGGCATAGAAGTTATTGTTATCTTGTAACATGCCTCGTATTGCTGATGGCATGATGGTAGAATTGGGCGGCGTCATACA
The DNA here is from genome assembly GCA_003012365.1 of Medauroidea extradentata. Taxonomy (NCBI): domain Eukaryota; kingdom Metazoa; phylum Arthropoda; class Insecta; order Phasmatodea; family Phasmatidae; genus Medauroidea; species Medauroidea extradentata. The sequence continues at coordinate 2,836 of PNEQ01077781.1, forward strand.
TCAATGGACTAAGCGGCAATTGTAAGGTATCAGTAAAACCACAGAATAAGTAAGAAGTAACAGAAGCGACAAGACGTGATATTTACCGTACTCGCTTTCTCTATGGATTGCCATGGTGTCGGAGTTCGCAGAAGTTTTGCTAGACTGTAGTTTAGTAAGGCCTATTTTATTGTTTGTGAGGAAACTTGACACGTTAGTAACTTCACATTTATCATTTTTAAATATGCAGAGATACAAGAAGTTACAGTATTTCTTGAAATAAATGCGGTTGTTTAAACCAATGTCTCAAACTACACATGGCTTTGTTTACTTTCCTGTACGCCCCGAGAGCAGAACAATAATTAAAACTCAATTATGTCGCTTCTAATACAGTTAATTATTATCTAGTGTTGAGCCTCGAATCATCGTGTTTACAATTTACAAATATTTAGATAATATACACACTAATTACAGTATCTCAAGCACTACAAGTAGTTACACAAGCCAATGTCACTAATCCACGTGGTATTGTTTATATTATAATCATCTTTGTTCTATGACTTATTTATTCTGTGAAATCTGATAAAGTTTAGCATGATTTACCAAACAGTCTTACGATATTCATTTTAGTCCTTTAAAGACTATATTTATATTCATTTTAGTCCTTTAAAGACTATATTTATAACAACAGGATACAGGACTAAAATAATTTTTCTAGACCTGATTCTCAAAGTTGAATATTTTATGATATGTAACAATTCGCACGTAGTTTCCTGCATGCATATAGGCCGGGGGAAACCTTACGAGGAAATAAGGCTTGCTTGTATCACAACCGGAAGTGTGCTGTACGGGGGAGAACCAAAGAGTAGTGCATGCTCACAGAAAATATGGAAACTGGCTCAAGACGAGGAGAGGAACATTTTTAGCTGTGATGATGAATTAGACATGAAAATTCTTTATTCATTCGTTGCTTAAAGCTAAGTTGTTTGTGAAATGTGAACACGCATCCGCCGAGTACGACATACACTTCCGGCCACAGTAACCATACAATATACAGGACATAAATCAATATATAGAACAAGGTTCAATGGACAGTATGTGGATACCATGATGTCGAACCTTGTTTATAAACCCACGTCTGCAAGCACAGCGAGAAATATGATGCCCGTAAGGTAAACACAGTGCAGACCGCACGACGATACATTACAGATTCAGAAGTTTACACGTGTATACGGATGACGTTACACAGCGGGCTATATGTGCTGTACGTCCATGAACACATGAATGTAAATACTTTGTTCACATGCCAGGACCTCTGCAGTGTCTATAAGTGTTGCATCCACAACACAGAGACGTAAAATAAAAACACAGAATAACAACTCATTTAAAAACTCAGTGCTACGTCCGTAATGTGTCATTCAGCAATTTACAGGACGCTTACAGACAGACATCGCCCTTCTCCATTTTGGTGCCGTAATACGTAACACTTTCTGCGCATAGCTTTGAAACAAACTGTGATCACAAGGTAGACTATCTACTTACTTACAACCGAGCCTTTTAACACATGTTTGTTGATATTCGGTATATTATTAATTATTGATGTAGTCGCCAGACAATCGATTAAGTTGTGAAATAACGTTCAAAAACAATCTGACCATCTGTCAATATAGTACATAGTACTAAACAATGGAGGTGAAATATATCCAGTAGAGAAATAAATATTCCGTGCACACCACACAACACACACAAACACACCACACAACATACATAATTGAATAAAGGTTGCAAAAATTTCAGTTCTTCCGTTTAAGTGAATACCGTGGAGTAACATTATTCTAAAAAAAAAATCGACTTTAGTTATAAAATAAAACACTTATTACTAAGCAACGATCATCTGCATAGGCTATCTATCTATACCAATGCAAGCTTGAGTAATATTTAATTGAAACCAATGTTATTTTATATTATATTTTCAGGGTAGCATTACTGTAACTGTATTCACTTTACAGACGAATTTTAAATTTTCCAACTTAATTTTTTTTTTTTTTTTAATGCTATAAACACCCAAAATTAACATATTCCGTCCTGACTCATCCTACATATATCCTCTCTCTCTCTCACTTTCACTTTCTACCGAGCGAGGTAGCGCAACGATAACACGTTGGACTCGCATTCGAGAAGAATCTGGTTCGATTCCCGGTTCAGGCCATCCTGACTTTAGTTTTTCATGGTTTCCCGAAATCACTCCAGGCGAATACTAGGAAGGTTCCTTGACAAAGGCCATGGCCGAATCCTCTCCACGCTCCTGTCACCAAGTTGAGTCACACCGTCTCTAATGCTCTCGCTGTCTACGAGACGTAAAGCTCACCGTACCATACCTCTTATCACTCTCTCAGTAATAAACACTGAAGCGCCTGCCGACCCACTGACAGTCAACCCGCTCGGCAAGTAAAGTTGCCTGAACACAAGGCGTTACAAGTATCGCGTCTGTTTGGCTCGGTTACTAGTTTGTTGAAGTCTCCGCTGTTTATCAGCAGACAAGAGGCAATATTAGTGGATTCACTGACCCACTGTCTTGCATCGAAGAATATGCTGTGTACTATATCAGGCAGCAGCTGTTCATTGGCTGTTCGTTGATACAGTACATACCACATGATTGGGTACACAATTACATACTTCTTGATGATCGATTCAGCGTCATCCAGGAGTTGTCACGAGTCAAGGGTCAATTGCTTAACTGACACAAACTTATAGTTGTTTGAAATCCAGCTTGAGCCCAAACTAAAACGCGATTTTCCCAATTTCCTATGTATCAGTCACGTAACCGAGCAACATTTTCGAAGACGTTTGCCAGCTTTAGCAGCCACTGTTGATATTGGTATCTAAACTTCCGACACTGAACTGCGTCGTACAAGCAGAGAGTAATGACGTTTCCCTTCGCATTGCAGCAGGCATCTACAGGGTTCAAACTTCAGGGTTGAAACTTCAGGTCTCTAGCTTCACGTCTGAAGCATCACATTTGAAACTTCACGTCTGAAGCATCACATTTGAAACTTCACGATTGAAGCTTCAGGGTTGAAACTTCTGGGTTCATAGCTTCAACGTTAAAACTTCAGGGCTGAAGTTTTGCTGTTGAAGCTTCGGGGTTCAGAACTTCGGGGTCCAGAACTTCGGGGTCCAGAACTTCGGGGTCCAGAACTTCGGGGTCCAGAACTTCGGGGTTCAGAACTTCGGGGTCCAGAACTTCGGGGTCCAGAACTTCGGGGTCCAGAACTTCGGGGTCCAGAACTTCGGGGTTCAGAACTTCGGGGTCCAGAAAATCGGGGTCCAGAACTTCGGGGTCCAGAATTTCGGGGTCCAGAACTTCGGGGTCCAGAACTTCGGGGTCCAGAACTTCGGGGTCCAGAACTTCGGGGTCTAGAACTTCGGCGTTCAGAACTTCGGGGTTCAGAACTTAAGGGTTCAGAACTTAAGGGTTCAGAACTTAAGGGTTCAGAGCTTAAGGGTTCAGAGCTTAAGGGTTCAGAACTTAAGGGTTCAGAACGTAAGGGTTCAGAACGTAAGGGTTCAGAACGTAAGGGTTCAGAACGTAAGGGTTCAGAACTTAAGGGTTCAGAAGTTAAGGGTTCAGAACTTAAGGGTTCAGAACTTAAGGGTTCAGAACTTAAGGGTTCAGAACTTAAGGGTTCAGAACTTAAGGGTTCAGAACTTAAGGGTTCAGAACTTAAGGGTTCAGAACTTAAGGGTTCAGAACTTAAGGGTTCAGAACTTAAGGGTTCAGAACTTAAGGGTTCAGAACTTCAGGATTCAAACCTCCAGGGTTGAAACTTCAGGGTTGAAGCTTCACGGTTGAAGTTTCAGGGTTGAAACTTCAGGGTTGAAACTAAAAATATGAAAACCCTTGCTACAATTACGAAGCGCAACGTCGGTACCCTACCACTATGACGCGACTCAACGCTGCAAGCCAAGCTAACAATAACATTTTTAACTCCGTCACGCTACGGATGGCATTTAAAAATGTCTTCGTGTCGAAATGAATAATTGCGTTCGAAATGTTCACTTCGAAGGAGGCCTCGGCGGCCTATTGGTAAGACCACTCGCCTCCAAGACATGGCGATCCGGGTTCGATCCCCGGCGGGGTCTTTCCCTGGAGTTCCGTACGTGGGAATCGACCCGGACGATGTCGCTAGTCTGCGGGTTTTCTCGGGGATCTCCCTCTTCCCCCGCACTTTCATTCCGACGCTGCCCCACACTCACATGACACCCTTCACGCTAAGAACCTAGATGTTGAGTGCTGAACAAAATATCTTAATATCTTCTAGCCCTAGGATATACTCATACGACATTTACTAGGACGTACAAAACATGTTCGTCATAACATGCACCCAGTACCCGGTGACAGTATAGCCAACAAGACTAACATACACCTGCACACAACACAGGTAATGTGTCCAATATGACGGCAGTATGAGCAGTTCAACAACAACTGGCTTGAAACATGGGTAGATCGAACAACTGTCGACAACAGCAACTACGACAAGCGACGAGTATGGTTGGTTTCCGAGTAATTTCGAGAACACTGCTTAGTTTGTACTTTCAGCCAGTTTGTATATTTCCTCTGCATATAAATATAAGCATCACCGCGAGCTTTCAATACAGAGGTCCGTACGAGGTTTACATCTACTTATGTTTACTCATTCTAACGATCAATAAATTCTAACTGTTTTATCAACACGTAAGTTACTGTAAACGTCTTCGACTGAATTTCTATACCGGGTAGTCTTCAACTATAGGAGCAAACGATATTAGGTGATTTATTCAAAATGGGATATAGAACATTATAGGAACCAGTCCGTACAGAAACGCCTAGGCCTAAGGCATACATCCGCCCATAAAAAGCCATAAATCTAATCGCTTAACGTGAGCATAAAATATATGTAAAATGAATAAGCAAATATTTTAGTAATTATGTTTCTTGTAGCAAAATCTAGAACCTAAGGGCATTTGTAGAGGTCTAGCATAGCTAACAACAAACAGGCGGTATGTTAACTTCACCCTTATGAACATTTCTCGTGAACTGTTATTCTGAGATTGTATCGTCAAGAAACTGTACTTTAGTGTCACTCTCGTAATTCGCCCTTGACTTCTCTGACGCCTTCTGAAAATCGCTGAGTCAATAACTAAGGCCGCGTTCATACTGGATACAGAACTACTTCACTTAAACATGTTCGTTTTTTGAAGCGGTTACGCGACCTACGAACTAGTTCAGATAGCAGCCTCTTCTCGTTCAAATTAACTGGTTTCATATGTAGTTTCGAACGACATATCTTCTATGTTTCTCTCCTATCGGCTGCTTGGAGTACCGATCTGTCTAACAAACATGGCTGCTTTTCGGTCCGGCATTTTGTACTCGTTAAATTAAATGAACTTTTAGGCGTAAAATAATTGTATTCACTTTACACACAGCAGCAGCACTGCAGTTGGATGCAATATGATAATGAAAAAATCACGAATGCTGTGAGTAGATGTGATAATAATTTGAATATGGTACATTTCAGGTACCAAGATTGTTGAGATTAGAAAGTTCGTTGAATTTATTCAGTCGTGTAACCTCGCAAACATGTTTAAACTGTAAACACGATCACGTGTAATTTCCGAATGTATTTAACTGAACAGGTTTGACCTCTAGTGTAACCCTGGCCTCAAATGTAACTAACCTCATGCCTATTTCACTGTTGAAGCGAGCAGCTAATGAACAGCTGCGGGATGTTTCAGTTCACAGATATTCTTGCAGGATTGCCAACAGACAGTGAATCCGCGAAATTTTCCGGCCCCTAGTTATGTTACGACGTTTCAGTCAGCAATAAAAATACCCCAGGATTACACACACACACACACACACACACACACACACACACACACACACACACATTGGTAGAATAGTAACATACCATCTCATGTTCTCCCTCGGCTGTCATTGGCTGTCTGTGCCGATGTGTATTCAATCAACGGTTGTTTCGTTCAACTAATCTCATTTCCCATTCTTCAGCAGTACTCTACTAGATCCAGGCAATGTTGGCACTGTCATGCGCAGAGAGAGGGGCTAACCTGCCTTTCGACACTTCTTTCTTTTCTTTTTTTTCAGAAAGCAAAGAATTATGTAAAAATATAGTTAATTCTAATGTTATACTAAATATGCTTCAGTAATTAAAAATTAAGTTTTTTTTAACAATTCAAAAACGTGTAGGCCTACTTGAATACGATGAAATTAAACTCGTCAATTCTGTTTACTTTACTAGTGTTGATATACGAATGGCTATGGTAAGTTCACACCACGACATTACAATATAGTTACACATCACAAAATAAATTTAATTGCTTTTTCACAGCCAAAAAAATAAGTTTCATTGTTCATCGAATTAGCTAATTCACGGCGGCACTGTCATCGCCATATGGTTCAGATTAGTCCTCAACACTGCAGTGGGGAAATGTTTTTCTTTATTATTATTATTATTATTATTATTATTATTATTATTATTATTATTATTATTATTATTTAAAGAAGTCAATGGCCAATAACAATAATCACAAATTTAAAACACCAGAATTAAAAAATATTCAATAATGAAGACAACGCGAAACTTTTATAAGATTCAAGAACAGCACAGACATGTGTGCCGAACCGCCGACACAGGATACAAACAACCGAGCCGCCCACTGAGAACATGTAGGAATACCAAGGAAGAAGCTGTGTTGAAGAAGCAAGGAGACGCGGCAAGCTACAGCTTGTACAGCCCTGGCGGCAGGGTATCGCATTACACGCGCACATGCGGGCCAGATGAGAGCCACGGTCCAGGTTTACACGGACATATTGTACAGTCTTGAGCTAACTTGCTGGCTGCAGCTCCGACTTACAGCTCACACTCTCCCTCGTCAAGCCTATATTGCCCGCAGCAGCTTGTTCATCTAGGCCCTTTTCAAACATTTACCTTTTACAATTTTTAGAGTTACAAAAATTTCGCCAACTGTACATTTTAGAAGAAGCACATTATGGTAGACCTTCTGTGTAGTTTACATCCCGTTTTGTTAACTAACATATTTTTTTCCCCCACTTTAATTATGTGTGTCCCATGTTAATGCTAGTGAAAAGCGAAAACGGCAAATAAATTGGAAACTGCAAAAGAACTGTACGGATAAATGACGCCTAAATTGGGAACTTTTACCTCAAGGGTATTGAGGTAGGATAAAACTATTATTTAATATTTGTATGTAATTGTGTTAGTTTTGTAGATTATACTCAGAAGTAGTTTCCTCTTACGAAACAGTTTAACCTAGCACAGTTTTCTCATTACGGTGCGTCAAAGTCAGGCTTTGCATGTTAGGTAAGCTGCCAACTAACAAACATGAGTGAAATAATTCATAACGAAACAAAATGCAACGGGCTATAAAACGAACAAAGAAAAAAAAAAAACAGTGTACTATCTTGGTTTTATATTGTTGAATTCACAACTTATTTCCTGTACATATTTGCGATTTTTTAAAATTAATAACTCACCATATCACGTTGTGGGTTTCGAAATGATTTATTACGTAGCTGATGAGATGTTATTTAACAGTTCATTATTTAATTTAAGTAAGTCAATTGGTTTCCGCAATTTGCATGGCAGGGTAACATTCACATTTTGACTTCGGCGCACTGTTATGAGGAAACTATACGAGCTATAATTGTTTCCAAGAGGAAATTATACTCGCAAGTATCGTCTACAAAACTAATTATATTTCATAAAAATATGTTTTTATCCCACCTGAATGCCCTCAGAGGTATTTTACATTAGTGTGGAATTCTGGCCAATAAGTAGGCCTAAACACGACAAGGGGTATAATTCTCACAAAGTAAATGTTATTTCAGTAGCACGTATTTTTGTTATGTGATTTTCTGGCAAAGCCATAATTCTAACTGCTTTGTAGTCGCTAAGACTAAACTACTTACCAAACCTATAACAAAAAAACATAAGTTGCCAAAAGTTAACGACATAATTGGCGATTTCAGCAAACAGAAAAATAATTCAACTAAATGCACTAATATTTTTTAATTTACAAAAAGGCCAAAGGAATTATCGTGGATAAATCATAAACATGGCTTCGAATAGCCAATGAGACAAACAATTTTCACAAAGTTTCATCAATGAAAGAGTTGTAGTTTTTCTTATAACGGATGCACAAAAACGTCAAAATTGTGATTTTGGCAGCTAATGACACTGCAATTTGTAACCAAATGAAGTTTTACTTCGTGAAAATGTTGTTCTTTGTAGCGATTAGTAAGCGACAATAATAATTCCGCATAAATATTGAACAATGAGCAGCAAGTTACCCAGTGTTTTAAGGGTATTGGTGCATGGAAACAGTAGATTGTTAAGGCCATGATCTTTCAATTATTTTCAAACAATTGCAAATAACTCAAAAAATTTTAACCAAATGCTTTGAAAAAATTTGAGACTATATACAGACATACAATACACAACTTTACCAGCGCGTTTTTTTTTTTAATATAATTTACCTTTTACTAACAAAACAGTGTTTTGCTTCATTTTGGCTTATTGACAACAAAATATGTGATATTTCAGGGGCGAATTCTAAAAATTCCATTGGTGTATTGCAACAGGAAAATTCAAATACAAGCGATGTTATATATATATATATATATATATATAGAGAGAGAGAGAGAGAGAGAGAGAGAGAGAGAGAGAGGCCGGAAAAATTCGCGGGTTCACTGACCCGTAGGATAGCCTCCATGAATATATGTGAAATCGTGCAGACAGCTGGTGTTTATTAGCTGCTCGCTGACACTGTGATATGGGCCTGTATTCTGCACAAGGCTCAGCTACTTCCAGGAAGCGTCGAGCTAGTCAACAGCCAACTGTAAACGTGATACAGACGTACAGTTGCTAGAACTCTAGCTTGCGCCTAAAAGAAAACGCGAATTTATCAGGTCTCTATATATAAGTGTTAAAACTGCCAGAATAAAATTTTGATGTATGAGCTAATTTGCGTTAAAAAAAAAAATACATTTTCGAAACCTCTGCAAAACTAATGAGCAAGGCCTTAAAGTGCACATGCAGCCTGGCATAATGGCCATTCAGGTTATCTGCTGGAAGTAAATTATTAAGGCTGTCCAAGTGCAAAAATAGTAATATTATATTTGTATGAAATAGTGCTATTTGTGTAGACATTACTTGTTAGTACATATTCCTGTTACAAAAAAAAGCTCAGCAAGTGTTTCCATAATGGATGGCACTTCAAAGTTCTACATTTGCATGTTTTTAGTTCTTATGAGCCGCAAAACCAATTAACATAAATTAATTTCAAACATTCACACGGAAACTACACGCCTTGGCTACTTACTGTTTGACATGTTTTAAAATCCGTTACAAAATATTTTTGTATTTAAAAAAAATAGTTGAAATTTTGACTTTTTTTCATCTCTTTTATCAATTTTTTTATATAAAAATATTTTGTAATGGAAACGGCTACTTGCTGCTCGAAATACAACGCTGGTAAGTTTAAAATTATTGTTCGAATTGCGTACAAATAGACTACATTTGATGTGTTGATAACTTGTATCAATAAAATATACGCACTTGTTACCTTCGCACCGGTTGTTTACAAACACGAAACTGCATCGTCCCAATTGGAGAGAGCGAGAGAACGTATATAATATCTCTCTCGTTGTAATGCTAAAGAGTGCTCTCTCCAGATAGTATTATTTAAACTGAGACACGGTCTTACTACTCTCACCAGGCCATATTGGCGGTATGACGTCATGCGAGGCAACTGTACATGAATACAATGAGATATGTGACGTCATACCTTCAAACATCACAACCTTGCATCCTTATTAACTAGCTTCGTTCCATAGACGATATACGGGGTGAGAAAACTCACCTATACTCTCAGCTTACTCTAGCCTCTCTCAGACTTTCAGCATCTTTTATGACTAGCTACGTGCAAATTCCGCGTTGTTTGGTGACAAACTAGACTCCCGAACTCACTATGTGATGTTATATCTGGGTCTTCGTTTCTATGTGTGTCCGCGTTACTGACTACATGGAATTACACAGTCCATATTATATCATTATTTGAAATTGTCCTTCAAGCTCGCCCCACACTCTGCCGTCCACCAACAGACCTCACATGTGGACATTATCTTACAGTCAGTCTGCTGTCAGATAACACGAAATATGCAGGTTTCCATTTATGACGTACAGCAATACTGGCGATAGAGGAAGGCCACGTGTCTTGCCAGGTGATTTAAATATATTACACCAAAATTTTTTCACCTTAAAAATTGATATGGAAAATCCTGATCTAGTTGTTTTCACCTTCGCAAAAAGAACATACAAAACAGTAAAAGCCTGAGTGAAACTACCATTCCGACATTTAAAAAATATTTTTTTAAAGCAATTCGTATACAGACGAAACTTAACCATTTTGTACGGTAAAATATAGATATACCATTGAAGTTCTGTCTTCAGTTTGGCAGACTCTAGAGAGAGCAGTCATCAACAATGGAGTAGGAAGTGGGAGGGGAGGGGGAGCGAAGGAGCAGAATATAGGTCGCAGATATTGGTGCGGTACATCCAACCTTTTGTAAATGCAAATGTGTAACTAATGGCATAGAAAACTTAACCCTTGTCACCTTACTATTATATTTAATGGATTACCTTTTGTTAGTTTATCTTAAATAATGGCACATTTTTTCAGTGACCAAACTCTTAACTTTTGGCGGACGATGGATGAAAGCACAGCCTTCTAAAGATGCCGGCGATCATTTCAACAGTTTTATTTTAATAAGAAGACTGAATTCTGTTTTGTTTTGTTTTATTGCTTACTAGCAATGCACCCTCGGCTTTGCTCACGTGTGTTACTCATAGCAGATAATATTTGCTTTAATTGAAAAACTACTTTGTAAACCAGATATACTCTGTTTCGTATAAGTTTGGATAAATTTGACAGCAACTTATGGGCAATAATTGTTTAGTATTTTGTGACTTTTTGCACAATGCGAGACAATTTCAACTCTAAAATGAACCTAAAATGTCCGTTTCAGCATTTGTACTGCAAAGTTTGTCTTGTGTAGCAACAAAAATAACAAACTGTTACAAATTATTGCCCATAAGTTGCGGTCAGATTTATCCAAACTTATATTAAATGGAGTATAGGTAGTTCAGTCATCTAGTGTTAGAATGACAAATCTGCTAGTTGAACTAATTCTGCAGCAGGATAAGTATCTATAGCTGCCCACGTGAAAATCAGTATTAAGTTTGTCCCTGCCACTAACAGCGACTTCGCCTGGGCCATATTTATAGCACTGCAAAGTTGACGTCGTGGGGTAGTTATAGACTCTTAAATGTAAGAGATTAATCGAATGGAAAACGTCTGATTTACCCTGTGCACAACCATTGGTAACGGTGCCCTCAATTACAAATTTTCAAAATATTCACTTGTAATTTAATACCATTACCAATTTTTGGCGGGAAAAGTTTTCGCGGAAACGTATTTGGTGCTCCAACCTTGCGATTAGTGAAATGGTATATGTGAGCTGATGTCGAGGAACCTAAGTGGAAAGTGAACTGCATAATCCATTTTACCCCTTTTAAACGACTTCATGCAAATTGCAATAATTCGACTGCATTGCACTTCTTGTGTGTCAGAATTGAACGTTTGCACGCAGCTTTTAACGGAATTCCAGCCCAGAACCTCCCTAAATTCAGACCGGAACTAACAAACAACTGCGCCACGTAACGTCTAAATAATTAATGAAAACTAATTTAATTTTAAAAAATAAAATATTCATGTCCTGGGCTCATTGAGGTTGTACAACACAACGTCTCGGTAGGTTACTGTAGAGCGAACTCCTGTATAATCTATTTCTCGCTTGTCGTACTTGCTTTTCGGATCGTCTGCCTTGAATTATTACAAACTTAGTTTTATTCTTAATAATCTGTTGGATGAGCATGTGCCTCTTGCTCAAATTGACGTACTCGATGGGATGTGGCTGCAACACGATGGCGCACCAGCTCATTTTGGTATCAACGTCCGAACACACCTTAACAACGCCTATCCAGGCCGCTGGATTGGACGAGGGGGTCCGGTTGAGTGGCCCGCTCGTTCTCCCGACCTCACACCAATTGACTTTTGTTTGTGGGGATACATCAAAACCCTCGTCTATGAAACCCCAGTGGACAGCGAGGAAGAGTTGATAGCGCGGATAGTAG
>PNEQ01077782.1:0-16670 GCA_003012365.1 Medauroidea extradentata
ATGACACACACTGCGCCTATGATTGGCCAGAGAGAATTCTGGGTAATATGAACTCCCGAAAAATAGGACATGTTCTATTACGTTTTTGGGTAACGTTTCGGGTACAAAATCTGCCATGCCCAGAACCAAACCCCTTGTGGAGGTGCTGGAACTGCACTCAGACGGAAGCAGAAATGCTACCAGAAAATGGGCATAGAAAATGCTATGAAATTGGGCATCGTGTGAGGCCGGCTTTACGAAAAATATAACCAAAACATTACTTTTAGCGCGAGAAATGTTCACTGCTACATGGAAACTATATCTGCATGTAAACACGCGGTGTGCAGACAGTTTTTGTCGTCAATGTGGCAGTGAGAAAGATGTTACAAATTTTCTGATTGGCTTGTGAAAGGTGTAGAGGGGAGGCAATTGCGCCGAACCGAAATACGCTCCGCCGCTTGCGCCTTGCGTTTTCGAGTATATTTAATTCCAACTACGACTCGAGGTGCAGGTGCAGGGCAGATTTACTTGCGTTGCGCTGCGTCGGTGCGAAACGCAAGTGGTGATATTTAATCGGCCCCCAGTTAAGCAAATCTCCAGTCAGTAACGTCAACAGCAGTTTCCGAAACTTCTGAGATCACTACCAGTCGTTTTCGTGGGCTTTCGTGTAAGCACCCTGTGCGAGGCTAGACGACTACTGAGATTACTGGAGCTGCAGAGGTTGTGTAGTGTCAGTAAAATAAGGAGATGGCAGCAGTTTTAAAAATGAGTGTAGAACTTATGGATGTTACGAAGGTTAGGTGATATAATTACAGGATTTTTGTGACTGTGAGACATGTACAACAATCTAACTAAAGTAATACAAGGTCAATGTAACTATATGTATGTGTATATAAGTATATATACTTATTTATAGAAGACGTTAGAATGATCATGTACTCGTAAACTACCCGCGTTTTTGGATAAAATACGATTTAATAAATTGGGTTTCAAGCCAAATTAGTTCTCATATATCAGTAGATTCAATTCATTGTTAATATTTACAACCTCTTTTATTTCTGTATTGCCGATCGTTCCGAAACTATTCTCACTGAAACAAACACGATTTCCACTAACACTGAAACTGTCCCGATATTGCTGGCAATAAACTTGGTAATCTCAGTGATTTCAGCAGCAACGTAACGCGGCCGTTGTAAAGGGAAACACTTTCGATACACATTTGTTAATTGTTTCTTGCTTGTGCGAGCGATGAGAGGAATGGACAAATATAGCCTAATTATTATTTATATTTAAACATTATTATTTGGTGGGTTTAAGGCACGAGTCGAGGGAGTGTTAGTTGAATAAGCGATTTTGCAAATATATATTGTGTAGGCTATTAAGTGGCAGATAGGTTAAGTTCAGTGTTGCAATCATATTTATTGCTGTCGAGGCACATGTTACAAAATTGTGGTTAGGAATGGTTCGTGTGAGATAAATAGCAAATTTATGTCTTGTTTTTCCTGTCAGTGGTTGCTTCTATTAACAATACGTTATATGATATATTTGTCGAAATAGTTTGTTCGTGCATATCATGCCTATGTACATACAAGGTTCAAGTCTCTCACATACATTAACATAGGATTAGTTTTACTTATGTTATGTTTTTAGAACAATGCTTATATTGGTGTCTGTACAAGTAAAATTCTCAACTCTTGCCTTAAAATATTAAAATGTTATCTTGGATTGGATATAGCTTCGGATGACAAATGCAAAAAACCCACATTGATGGAATTAGCACGGGGGTGCTAGAAACGACATGTGTTTACAAAAGGTTGATTTAGGCTACTGTGGTTTCCGTCAACAGGGCACTTTGCTACCAATAAACTGTAGTTCTCTTAATGTGGTGCACACACTGTTTACACTCGATGTCGCGGGGGCGGCATCTCGGCGCCGCTGCTTCTTACGCGCAATTGGTCGGGTGTGTTCATGTATATGCAAGCGGTATTGCCGCCTCTGTTGTTCCGTAATCATGGCATGGTGCGCACGACGGGCTAAGTTGGAAGAGGAGCGAGGGGGTCGCGTGTCAAAGCGAATTATTACTTTTCCTGTGAAATAAATTGTATAACTATGTTACACCTATCACAAATTGTCTTTTTACTATAGTATAAATTTTACCTGGCATCTCAATAATGCATAGTTAAGTAGAGGTGAGAGAATAAACAATAACCTACCAGTACAGTTAGGCAAGACATGGTTGGAAGGGGGGAATAAACTGAAGAAGGTAGCTAATAAAAAATAACTTTATACTTGCCAATGGGTGACTGCTCAATGGCAAGTTCATCCTAACCCATCACTCATTTCCCAGGTCTTTCCTAGGATATTATAATCTGCTCCATCGTAACCCATTCCACCAGTAAAGTCCACTCCTATACGTAATTATTAAGCATGACTGTTTACCCCATCTTATTTTCCTCCACATATACACACACTTGTTCACTACAAAGTTATAAAAATCTAAATTCTTCTGTAACTTTTTATTTGAGTATATGGGAGGTACAGAGTTCAAAAAATGAACTCTACAACAAGATACAGTCATTACAAAAATTAGCCGGTTTTAAATTTTTAACTTGTAACAACAGTGCATTTATCCGTTACTTTGTTACTGTCACAAAATTAAAAATTTTAGAAAATATATAGTTTCTAGGACACACAACATTACACTCACCAGATATTCAGCTGCACCTGCACTGCCTGTGCAGGAAAATTTTTTAGTAATTTAGTGTGCCTGAACAAGAAAACCACATTTTATTTTAGAAGATCATTTCAGTGGGCCACATAATAGAATTACTGATTTTGGCTGTATAAATTTCGTTACTTATTTTTAAAATTGTTAGGTACATTATCATGTAGTCAGATTTTTTCAACGGACCTGCTGAAAAACAAGTTACTTTGATTTTAAAGACGTGCTATACCTAACCCATGAACAATAACTGGAAAATAAAAGAACCTTACTTTGTAGCATAGTGCATAATCTATGAGAATGAGTATGACATATGCCTTCAAAACCTTAGCTTGACAGATTAGCACTGCACTACATACTTGGCAACGATGCTTGTTACACAGCTGTGTGTATCACGGCCGTAGAAGAACAGGTCTGGACACTCACCTGGATATTTGACCCCCTTGTTTTTTGGCTGTAGTTCACCAAGTTACCGAGAATATTGTGTTGTATTGACGCTGATGTTACGGCGGTCGGACTAAACTCCGCCCACTTCCTTTCCGCTAAGATAAACAATTTATCAAAATGTATTTTTTATAAATTTATGAAATACTTTCTTCGCTCACAAATTTTAGAAAAGGCTCCAGCAATCTTTATTTACTTTATAAATTTAACAATGGAAAAAAGTGGACGGAGTTTGAGTCCGACCGCCCGGTTTACAGCGCCAAAAAGTACGACATTCTCGGTAACTTGACGAACTACAGCCAAACAACAAGGGGGTCAAGCAAAATACATTGTTAGATAGGCGAGTGTCCAGACCTGTTCTTCTACGACCGTGGTGTTGATCTAAATTATTTGTTGTAATACTCTTGCTGGAACAATGCACCTATCAACTTTCAAACATCTATGCAATGTATACCAGCTACACATTTCCCAAGGGTTCTGTAAGCATGCCAAGTTGAAACAAACAGTTGTGAAATAAATAAAACTTTATTATATATACTGAGGAAATTTTTTGTTACAATTACATAAACTTTTCTCAACTCTAGTTCACCTTACTAGAACTTGCAAAGATAATGTAAATTGGCAGTCTAATGGGATGAACACTTATAATCCTGGAATTTTTCAGTGAAAGAGAACTTAACATTTCTTACCTACTCAAAACAGATAAAAGTTTGTATAAAAACAGCACACAATAGCTATATTAGGCCACATACTATGTATAGTTAAATACAACATGCACATCAACCTCTTTAAGTACAAATTATTATTTTTTTTTTAAATAACACCAAAGTCAATACTAAAGCTACCATTCATGCCTCAAAAGCAGTGGTGGAGTGTCTCTCCAGATGTGTATCTGGATGAACAATTATCACTTTTCTTGAAAGGTACATTGTGTTGTGTTGCATGTGGTTTAGCACTGTGTTTGTTTGAGAAAGTAATATAAAGTATGGTGTTCGGATCAGAGTACCGATAGTTGACATACCTTAAAAGTTTCACAACACACGCAAAATTTTAAAGCATTTATTAATAACCATAATTGTAAAAAATTATGTAGAACTCAAACATATTAAATTAAAATCATTACACATACAACACTGGTCTTATTAAAACACTGAAGAATGTGCAAAACACTGCTGACAATGTTTGTGACAAAGTGAAAGAGCAGATCATATATATATTATATGTTTATCAAACGTAATGCAATTATGTCTAAAAAAAAGAGTCTAGTAAACCATTTCCAGTGTTTTGGACCTGTCAAATTTATTTGGTAATAAAGTCTTCAAATGAAGTTAAATATCAAGTTCCGTAGCTCTGTATATGTCCAAGAAGTAATAGTGTACTCCTGTAGCAATTTGGGAAAATTCTTCACCTTTCCATAAGCAGTGTGCAAATTAAAAAAAATACATATGTTTCAAACATTACAAAGGTAACAACTGTTAAGTAATACAGTCAACATAATTAATTTAGACATGCTGGTTTTTTAAGCCTAATCACAATCACAATTGTATCATAATTTCACTGAAATCTTGTCTGTCACTGTAATGAAGTACAGTAATTAGTTTGTAGACTCACTTGACACAAAATAGCCCACTTGTTCGTTTCTTGATGCAAAATAAAATTACGTAGAACATAACGTAAGCAAAACTACGTAGGCCTACCTGTGTACTGCACCACAATGATACCAGCGGTATAAACTATCTACACAATATTTTTAATTAATTAAATCTTGTACTCGTACTATGGTTAGTTCCCTAACTTCACAAAATCAGCCTGAGCACTTTACACACAAACTCATCTGCTTCATAATTCAACAATTCGACGACGAACTGTGACATATCGTCTTCAGGATGCTGCAGTTCGGAACTAGATGTTGACAACTGTACACAGTCCAGTCGATGGTTACCATCTACTTATACCTCACTGATGAAATAATAATATTTTATGTTGTCTTATAATCCACATGGTAGGCCCTCAAGGTTACGGAAGTATTCTGACGATGGTTTTTCTTAACAGTTCAATTATCTTAGTAAAACAACACACATTCAAATTAGTTTAAGGAACACATTACCCAAATAAGTTAACTAGGCCTATATACTGATTCAGTTGACAAAAATTGTGAACATATCAAGATAAAAATTGGTTTATTCTTCAAAAGCAATTTTTTTATTTAAATTCACACTTTACGACTTTAGTTGAGATGATAGCATTTCACAACTTTTAGACCTAAACATGCTTGACCAACCCTAAACTTGGAGTGCAAATCACATTATTACCTTAACCTACAGTAATTCTAGTTAAAACACTAAGTTAGTCTAACTTATTTGAACTGATAAATTTGTATAGAATGAAAAATTTTAAAACCCATACCTACAACATAACATTAACACAACTGTTTCTGTTAAGCCTACAAAATTTCTCGTGAAGTTGAATCCTGTTTCCACTACAAATTAGAAGTTTGTCACATTTGTTCTGGCAGGCTTGAAAATCAATTTTTCGTGTAGGCTATTTTTTTGTATTGATATTATATTATGTAAATGTATGGTCTCCATATTATTCAGATTACTGTGAAATGTTCTAATATATTTGGCTGACTTACAAAATAGCAACATGCACTGATGAAGGATATAAATACCTAAACAACACAAGATAACATATGTTGAAACACTTTCAAACATATAATTAAAAAGAAAAAATTGAAATATAATTTTCATATTTAACATGCATTCACACATTCAAATATTTTCCTTACGATATTGTGTACAGGTATTCTCACTTGGAGCTGTATGGGCTCGAAATATCGCTGCTTACGTGCAGTGCTGCTGGCTAGTACACTGGTTTTCTGTAATAGGAACAGTGCTATTTTCGTTGTGTGTTTATTAACTGGATCTGATTTCAGCCAATGGGAACGAAAGACAATATCAGGTGACTCGCCAAGTTGACTAGGGAGCAAATAAACATTTACATCACATGCAATGTTAATGTTTATCAATATCTGTACTTCTAAATGAAAGTGTTTCGCAACTGGTGTTTCAGTAAATGTTGAGAACATTATGAAATCAATTATATTTCTCTTTTCTTTGCTTTTACTTACATATGCTTTATTTCATAAGTTGGGTGGACTAAACTTTGAGTTTACGTTTCGTGAGACTGTTAATTACACTGTTTGTAATCGACATTAGTTTGCTGTTTACACAAATCAATACTACATCATACGAATGTCATGTATATTCGAAGCTCATTAGCACGAAATTATTTTTAAGTAATTAATATATCACGATTTGTACTGTACTTTTGTGGACATACACAATTGCAATGCTATGTCCTCCCAGAAATCTAAGTATCGTACTAATAAAAGACAAACGAAAGTAATGAGATAACAAGCCTAGTTTGGCTGTAGTCAACACACCCATAAACCAAAACAGCAGAACATGAAAGATCCCATAGAGAATTAGTCAACAACAAATAAAGGAAAATAAAATAAACATAAAATAAAAGTCAAATTCAAAACAAAATATTCTGTAAAACTCTGAACACCACTATTTAGGCAGCACAGACAATACTGGGACGAAGAGAATGTTGGACACAAGACAGGATAATAATGACGATGTTGCGGGCAAAAAGACTATACGACAAAACAATGAAGACACAAAAGAACACAGTAGATTTCTAAAGACCGACTTTTACGTCGTTTCAGGAGTTGACATCTGCTCCCGTTTTCAGGGAGTATGCAGCACGGCAGATGAACAGCGATAAGGGTGCGATTCCTAGTCCGATTTCAAGCTACGTGGTTGGCAACATATAATCGTGAGTCCAAAACGAGCTAAAATGTGAAACGAAGCTTAACTTGGGAATGCCAAATTTATTATTTATTTATAAGCTCTCTGGGTTTTTCTATGTCCTGCGATCTGACATTCCTCTGGAGATGAGTGCATGGCTGCAATTGCGGTTATGCATCTAGATAGCACTGCTCAGCCCATGGGTACACCACTCCTGTATAGTCAGAACGCAACCTATGGAGTAGTAGGGATTCCCTTGAGATGCACTAAATTCTTCCAGCCAGCATGTTAGCGAACAATTCATATATGGCAAGAGGTAAACTAGAATAATATAGAACTAAAGTTGGCATGGTGGAATATGGGAACTCACCAGATAATATATATGTACTATGGTACAAACCCGATACTTGTATTAAGTCATAACAAAGTTAAAACATTAGCATATACTTTTTAAAAATCGTTATTCTCATTGCACAGTTTTTTATAGTCAGCTGTTGCTTATTTTTAGAACGGGAAAATTACTTTCGACTACTAAGCCACATGTTACAGGTAATATTTTATACACCATCGTTTTTCAGATTTACCCATACAGAAACCAAAACATTTACTAAGCGAATTCAGTAAATACTGTTGTTGCTTTGCATTATCTAAGCAATACAATAATGACTTATTTTGTAGAGTACTTATTTTATAGTATCGCAGCAGAAAGAAACATTCCTTTAACAATGTCTAAGTGTTAAATAGTATATTAATTTGTGCAGAATGAACAACTGTGTTTTGCCCGCAGGGTAATGAATGGTCCAGGCGGCCGACATATGATGTGGGCCCCGGGTAGGCAGGCTGTGTTTGTAAGGCGGCAGCACATCTCCTCTCAAGATAATAGCCAAGCAACACTTCCTGCTCCTGTTCGGAAACACAATCTGGAGGATATTGTGCAAGTGCTGCGGAATAAGACGTGCTAGCATTACCGACTCTGCTCGCTCCTGTATCACATTCAGATACAATATGTGACTGTTTCCTTGTCAGATTGAGCCTGCTCAGGCATTACATACAATGCCAGCCAGACTTTTTTTTAAATGTAAATGTGTTTATAAAACATTTAACACGATAGTGAAGGTAACCTAATATTTTAAACATAAACGTCAGGATTAATAACTGATTTACATTTCATCAGGACAATTATGTTAATCAATGTGGTGTTTTGCGATAAAATACCATATGCATATATGTGTAAAGCTGGTTTTTGTGTGCTTAATGTTGAAATTTATTTTAAATTTAAACATTGAGTGTTTATATATTTGAGTAGACTAAAAAGATCATGAAAGTATTGTCATGTACAAATGTTATAGTTAAGTTCGATATTTGTATTTGATGCAAATATTTATGGAAAATTAAACATAATTATTTTAATGTGTCTTTTAAAATATTTGAAAACTGAGCATACCACAATGACATCATTGTACTGTTTTCAACTTTCGTATCCTAAAAACCGTGCAGAAGTTTTATTTTAAAATGGTATGTAAAATTTTGTGTGAAATGCTTGCATATTTTTGGCAAAAAGTTGTAAGAAATGGGTAAAAAATTATTGGGCAAGAGATGAGATTAGCTTCTATGTATTTTTTTTTTTTTTTTTTTTTTTTAGAAAAATGTATGAATCCCTTGTTTAATGAGATTTGTGTACATGTCATCACTAATTACATAAACCATTGACGTTGCCCGGGGTACATAAGGCTGCGAGAACGTTCAAGTACAGTGAAAGAATGGGCACCAGCGTAGTCAGTTTACTCAGACTAGCACAAGAGACTCTTACAGCGGGGGTCGTGGTCGAAAAACCCGGACCATTACCTTATGTACGGACATCGGAGGCGTAGTTGAAACCACATTCTGTTGTGTAGGGCCACCAGAACACAATTGTTACACATGAAATAGGCACTGAGTTTAGCTGGATTGTGAGGTCATCAAGGACACCAATATATAATAAGGTAACAAGATGTAAATAACAGTCACCAATACGTAGTAAACACAAGATTGTTGTTGTATTGTACTAGAAGATGAGCATGATACAAACAAAATAAACGGGCCAGCGACATGAAGCCGCGCTGGGGCTGAAGCAACAATTTAGACGTGGCGGTAAATGTTATATTAAAACAACTAACTAGCTATGGCATGAAAAATTGTCGGCGAGGCAAAAGTTGATTTCTCCCGGGCGCGCTGAGACTTACGCGACCGATGCATTGCCCGTTGATACAAAGACTGATTTATTTAGCGTGCGCAAGAGGGAAGCCGTCCTTCTGCGCCCGCCAAATATAAAACTCCCCTGGGGGCCAATTAAATATCACCACTTGCATTTTGCACCGACGCAGCGCAACACAAGGAAATCTGCTCTGCACCTGCACCTCGAGTCGTAGTTGGAATTAAATACACTCGAAAATTCAAGACGCAAGGGGCGGAGGCTATTTTGGCTCGGCGCAACTGCCCCCCTCTCCAACTTACACAAGCCATAGTGTGTCACTGATTTGTACCATTTCCGCGCGTCACCTGTCAGCTGGTTACCCATGCAGCTGGACCACTCTTCTGCGCTCACTCCATATATATGTAGTCGGCTCGCGCAGTCACTAATAAAAGCTTGTGGATCTTCAGTTATTTCCCCGGAGAAACTCGGCAGCAACTGAAATTTATTTGGTGTTTTCCGAGGAAGTTCTTGCTCTGTGTAGTCATGGTGGTGTGTGTACACAGAATTGCTGCATCGGGCGGGCTGCTCAGTTGGTGGTTGGCCGTATGTTGCACTGGTGTGTATTGCTTGCTCCATTGCTCTCCGGCGTCGTGTGCACTGGTGACACCTAAACCGCGTGTCTGTTGGTGTTGGCCACTCGTCTCGAGGTACACATCGCTGGTGTGCCTTGTACCCACACATTTCACATGTCCAAACATTTGTTCCCACGCCGTGAAACACTGGTTGTTGACAGCGTGTCGGGTGTAACTCATTCCCGCTCAACAGATCCCGTATGCCCTGCTTTGTCTCCAGCTCGCACTTCGCGCACTTGAGTTGTCCGTTGCCATCACACCCTAAAAAGTTGCTACACTGTTGTCTGCCTGCTGGTCGAAGTCCGTGTGCGTCTGGTCGTTGGACTTTGCAATCACATGGTTCAGTGAGGAGCGGGTTGCTGAATCCTGTGCTGTTATGCGGTCTCATGCAGTCCCAGCACAGTTCTGCGTCACGACCTAGGGATATCTGAATTAGCAGTGTGTGCGCACAGTTCACACGTTCAATGGCCTCCCGGAGGCGCTGTTTACTGTCCATATGTTCACACTGGCATGTGGTCCCTTAGGGTCCGAACTCGTCAAGGCTACCTTATTCCGCTGTCAGTTTCACACACGCGCGACAGAGTGCTGTCTGT
The DNA here is from genome assembly GCA_003012365.1 of Medauroidea extradentata. Lineage (NCBI taxonomy): Eukaryota > Metazoa > Arthropoda > Insecta > Phasmatodea > Phasmatidae > Medauroidea > Medauroidea extradentata. The sequence continues at coordinate 10,359 of PNEQ01077782.1, forward strand.
AGTCCGCCTGATGTCTGCATGTTTGTTTACGGTCTGCACGTAAGTGGGTTTGTTTACACTCTCGGCTGCCTTCCCCTTCGCGCGCCCAGAGGGGTGATAGTACCGCTCGCTGGGTGGTCGGCTGTAGGGGGGTGGTGGTGTTGTCTGACTCCCTCTGACGTCACGCTCGTGATATGCGCATCACGTGAAATGTCGTGCCGGTCTGTCGCCCGTTTCCTGTGCATTTGGACAAAGCACCACTGCACTTTCAAAATACATAAGTGAACGTCCCAAAATTTTCCAGTCGAACCTGTTCATCCCGTCACAGATTTCCTCCCAGTCCCCGTAAATGCTTCTAATATTAACACTCAACAGTTTCCGCACTTTCTTCGCGAACCTTTTTCCGTTTTTGTTCCTGTTTGCATCTCGCGTTGCTTGCGCATTGTCTGAGGAAACCTTGCAAGTCGCCATCTTGACAGGTCGGTGGCGAGGCCAAAGGGAAAAGTAGGTGCCTCAGTGCCATTACCAGGGCACTAAGCGAGTGTCGGGCTCTCCATCCCAACTTTTCGTGGGCTGCCGGCTTCTGCTGGGGCATAGGCCTAACACCCGTGTGGTTGCGTCCCTTTGAGTCGTCCACGTCCTTGGTTGAGGTGGGTGTTGAACCCGCGAGGTGGTGATTTAAACAGGAAGGGTCTAACTCCCCAGAATGCCTGGACGGGGCAACGCTCGAAATAACACCAAACGTACATCTGGACTCCGTTTATTGTTCCCGAAAACATAAAACAACATAGACTCACATACATGAAGCGTATCACCCTCTCGACACCTGGGGGTGGCGAATACCGTGAACCGCGGTACTGCGCGACGATAACACTAAAGTGACCATAAATCCTCGGGCGAACTGTGAGTCTACGAGGTTGGGGCGGCTCTGCTCCTGGGTATGTCGCTTGGTTGTATTACATAAAGTTCCTTTCTAAATAGATTAAATGAAGTTACTATTGTCCTTACACAATGGATGCAGTACGACTCGAAGGCCAAGGAACCGCGGCGTCGCGTGGCCGTCATACCTCACACCTGGAATAAGATTGACTTCAACATGGCATCCTACCTCGCACAAGGCGAGAATGGGCGCAGAAAAAATGCAGCTCTCCGCTTCCACGCATGGGAGTTAAATAGCAAATACACAAAACACTATTAAGTTGACACAATAACTACTGATGCTATGAGATTGTCTTAAAAAATAAAAAATAAAAAGAAGCACTGATTGATTTATATTAAAAGGCTGATTTCTGTAGGTAAATTTATTTAAATGTCCTTCCACCCCGATTGTCTTGTTAACTTGTCTCTCGAAGTTCAGGCTGGCCTTAAATCACATAACACTTTCTTAGTTGCACTACAAGAGATTATATATTGGGTTATTTTGAATTTACACACAAACACTTGGCGCTCTCGGCGCCGGTTATCGCTCCATACAGTTGTCACCCTGAGTCGCGGTGGCGACTGGGGCGAACCTCTCCTTGATACTATCAGGTGATTTCCTAACTTCGCTATTTCCCTTGTCTTGCGACAAAGTTGGTGTTGTTAGGGCCGTTGACCCTTCAGAAATGTGGTTGCACTCATCCCATATGTTCCCAACATCACAAAGTCTGTTTCCGTACCTTGGTGTACTCGGAAATTGAACACATGTAGGCCTACAGCAACTGCTCATTTCCCACAGAAACGACCAATGGCCAGGCTCTTCGATGAGTGTTACAGGTGTGTGTGTTGCCTGAGCAGGGTTTTGTGGTGGTTCCTTTTACTTCCTTTTGTCCTGTAGTAATACCCACGTGGCGATATTAAGATAGCCCTTCAGTTGTCGCCGTCGGTCGGCTTGCTGAGTTGGGCGTGTTCCTATATCTGGTGTGTTAATAACATTACTGTGGAACCACTGCGACGCGCCACTGTCGCTGATAGATGTGTGTGTGTGTCAGCGCACGTCAATGTTCCGGCATCAGAGATTGTGCCTCAGAAGTTCGTAATTCTGGAAACAATTTCGTTTAAAATGTTTGCTAAAACTATTGTCTAGGATTGCTATTGTTTAGTTTTCGCAAATCGGCTTCAAGAAACCAACAGTTTGATGCGAGCGGGGGTCGTGACTAGGAGTTGTTTTGCCCGGTGCGCCAGCCCGTTAAGAGAGAACGGGCACTCAGAGAACAGAGACTCTAAATTACAGGGCCACGTGGCCGACTGCCGTGGCGTTGCAAGAAACACTCCCCACTCGACGTCGGTATGGTTACTTACGTAGGGGAATCTTATGGCGCTCTCCACGCCTGTAGCACTAGGATAGAAAGACATGCACAAAATAAACCCTACGGGTCTTGCACTGCAGTGCAGGTTGGAGGGTCCCCCACCCTGGCGGTTGTGAAGCGACAAGCAGTAAGTACGCACCTGTTCTGATAGAAACGTATTTATTATAGAAAAGCACAGTTACCCAATAATGGCACACACTGGCGGCGCAGTAAACGGACCCGGTCCTGAGCCCGAACGGTGGGCGACGCTGTCAACAAAAATCACCACGCTGGTGTGAAGTTGAATTAAATAACTCCCCTGGGCGGTGAGTTGCAGGGGTTGAGAGGTTCACCTCTGGGCCAGCAAAGTTAAAGAAAAGGTTATGAGTAAAGTGATGACTATGAAAATACTAATGATTGAATGCAAAGTTCTGAAGGGCCTGGAGTGACGCGCACGTCAACCGTCTCGATCCGCCGCGTAATGCCAACTGGCGAGTCTTTCCTGCGTTGATGGCACCGTGCAGCCAAAGCACGGGAAGCATTCGCCGAACACATTAACATACAATTACAAAAGGAGGCAAAGGCTCAAAACACTAATAATATAGAATCTTGAAGATTAGAGTCCCAAATTTGTTTAAAGGGAAAGTCTGCTGAAAATTCACGTACATTAAGTTCACTCTGAGTTTTCATTTACAAGACGCTAAAGGAAATCGACACTGTAAAATTACATTGAATTAATAACTACACACATGAAGCAGTTTTGTTTCTGTCAAGAGGGCACTTTCCTACCAATAAACGGCAGTCCTGACAGGCCGATGCACAGACTGGCTACACTCGACGTCGCGGGAGCGGCGTCTATCGGCGCTACCTCGTGCGCGCACGTGATCGGGTGTTTTCCCATATGCATTGGCGGCATATGGCCGCCCCGGCCCGTTCCGCATCAGGTGGCGTGATGCGCACGACGGGCTTAGAGAGAGGGAGTTGCGGAACGACCCGCGTCAAGTTATAGATAAATGCTTTTAGCGTTGAATTACATACCACGCCCTCTTAAATGGAAATTGTTTATGGTATTGTATGTTAGAACTATAATAGCCTGAAATATTAAGTCTATTTTGAATCATGCAGATGAAAATTAAATAAATGTGTATTAAATTGTAAATCAGTATATCTTCTATGCTTTCATGCTAGACGGTCAGTTCAAGGTAAGTGGGACAAGTGTAGCCAAGCCTACGCATGAGGTGTAGACTATGCAATGGAATAAGTTAGCCAAATTTTAGCCCAAATTATTTATTTTAAGCCACTTTTGAGTTTCAATTATGATGTAAACTGTTTGTGAGCTACGAGACTTTACAGTTTTCTTGAAATCATGTACGTGTAATATATTTTTAAACCTTTCAGTTTGAAATGAAACCTACGAACGAAATATTGGATTTTAGCGATATCTTGTAAATGCAAACAATTTCCCCAATCACATGCTAACAGCTTGTGAACAATTGAACCTCTAAAATATGCCTACTGTTTAGCATGGGTCAAGAGAGTTTGTTTTGAACCAGCATCGTCATGTGACCTCACACGTGACTTTTTTGTAGCTCGCTGAGCATGGGCAGAAATGGAAACCATTTATGGCAAAACTGGCATCTGCTAGTCCCACACAAACAGCACACAAAAAAAAAACACTTCCAGTAAAACGAAGACATACTGGCAGAATTCTAGCAGAACTGTAGGGGGTGGCCCTACCTATTGCTATGTATAGGAGCTAAGTGAAGTCGCCGTTTTGGGTGTTCCATTATGGCAAACGCCTATTCCTTAACTAATCGCAATAAGACATAGTTTATAATGAAACCCCAGGACCAAGCAATGTTATGGTTAGTCAATGTTGTTCCTTACATTACTAAAGGCCCTGGCACAATTGGTGTTGGTGTTGGTGGTTGGCATTGGTGGTTGGTGTTGGTGACACTTGGAAGTACAGGAAAGCATATGTGACATGGCACAACAGGCGGTAGGTGGTTGGTTGTTGATGTTGGTGGTTGGTCCCAAAATAATTTAACTCGCAGTCGGTGGTTGGTGTTGGCGGTTAGTGTTGGTGGTTGGTGTAGGTGCGAGTTCAAAATATTGAACTTTTTACCACCAACCGGCCAATCAGAGAGAGTGTTGCCACCAACTAGTGAATCCGAGTGTGTGTTGCTGTGTACTGCAACTGACCAATCAGGAAGTGTGTTGTAGATAACACCACAAAGCATAACAACACATGTCTTGAAAAAAACAATACAAAACGATGGCTGAAAAGATTGGTATTGACACTGGATTATTAATTTGTGCGGTATGTCAAAGACCAGCCGTCTTTAACACAAAGCACAGCACAGTACGCCTAATTTTTTTTGTTTCAGTCACATGTAAACATTCCCAAATATAAACAATACACCATTTTACAGATTTACTGCCACCTAGTGGCTTGTTCTCAAAACAGTAAACTCGCTCTTGCCAACCGTCTATTGTGCCTTGGGATGTGTCGCACACCAACCACCAACACTACGCCCAATTGTGCCAGGGCCTTAATTTGCATTACTCTCAGGTGTATTTAATTGTTTATAGGCGCATCAACACCAGTGTACATTACCTCAAAACGACTCAGCGCCATGATGGAACACCAAAAAATCGGCTTCAACTACATCACAACAAGCCATCTCCTGGCTATTCTTACCCTCATGCAGAACTGGCACAAAACTGGCAGACTGGCAGATCACAAGAACAAACCTAATGTTTATGGGCTACAGCACACTAGCGCCTAGATCCAGGACCTCTAAGCACAGTGGCGCATGCGCACTACCGCGTTCTTTCTCCTTGCTGTCCCTCTCACACCGTGTACCCCCTTTTTGCCGCCCGTCGGCCAACGTGTTGCCTTGCCATCCACCACCACCACTTCAGTCGCAACGTACAACCTTCAATTTTATGAAGATTTTCACCATTATTTGCCGTTAAAATGTTTGCATGCACGTATTGTACCAGTAATCCCCAACACAAACGTACTTTGCTGTGTTAAAACTGGCAGAACACCTTGCGCGGGAAAGAAGCATGCTAGATGAAGGCACACATTAGTACAGTTCGTGTGAAAAATGTTGAAGGCAGTTGGCAGTGCAAATGCACTGAATACAAAGTGTTCATGTTTTTTCACTTCGACTACACTGAATATTTGAATACATATTCATTGTGTGTGACATGTAAACATATATGCTGAAAGTACAAGTACAAACACAAGCACATGGTGGCGAAGAAGTGGCAGTTAAATCGAGTTTTGTATCGTGGAAGCGTGTGCTGATTCAAGAAAATGACCGAAAATAAAAATTTCACACAAACAGATGAACTCTCGGTAATAGAAAAACCTCTTTCACCGGCACGTCTAACATTGCTGGCACTTCGGAAGTGTAGAAGTTCAGATACGCATCTGAAAACTACTCCCAGACAACCCGACAAATAACATTACTCTACAAATATAATTTTCTCCAAAAAATGAGGTGTACAAACCAACAAAAGTCTTTCTCGAAACCAAAGGAAACTGATGCCTTAAGGGTGTTCAAATGCGATAAAATCATAATATTGTAAGGGACTGTAAGTACTTGTGGACACCCAGTGTGTAGTTTAGTTCGCTACACCCAGTAGCTCGCCTCTCGCCATTGGCTAGTTGCCGTCAGGCGACAACTCAGGCGTCAACCGCGTGCTAGCCGGCCCGCCCCCACCGCGCTCAGAGCGCGAGGCAGTTCGTAGTTAGCAGCCCGCGAGGCATGACGTGTTGTAAGAGTGTTCAGTCATACGCCCGCGCAGTAAGAGGTGCTGTGATGTCCGTTGCTAGTTAGCAGTCCGAGCAGTCATACGTGTCTTTAGTACTAGCATGACAAGTGTGGTAAGACGTCCGCGTGTATAGACGTAGGCGCGCAGTAATGAGAGCACGAGTACTAGAGCCGCATGTAGGCTAGAGACCTAAGCATGGGCCGCCGGCGAGCACGCGTGAGTGCCCCACAGCGACGTCACCCTTGCTGTATAGTGTGTGGGACATTAACATGTCAATAAA
>PNEQ01077783.1:0-16670 GCA_003012365.1 Medauroidea extradentata
ACTTCACGTCACGCACTACGTAGCCTAATTAATTAGTTGGCTCGGTAAAGCTTCGCGCCGCTCACGGTTTTTAACATTTTGGGCACATGGAGAGGATACATATAGACATATATGGTATCATTTTATTCAGGAGACATCTGCCTATTAAACTAAATCAAAAATTAATTTAAAGAACTATTTTGGTATATGCCAGCGACAGACAACTTTAAAAAAAAAAAAAAAAAAATTTGAGGGTCAAAATTGGATGTGTCGGATGTAACGACATCATCGATGTAACGACACAATTCTCGGGAACCGTCGAGTGTCGTTAGATCGAGGTTCTACTGTATGTACGGTGTAACAATTAAATGATCCTTTGCATTTGTAAGTCTAAACGTTACAAACGTACAAAACCTAATTATAGTTTTTAAACAGAAGCTATTCGAGTGGTTTTTTAATAAAATTAAATCCGAGATATTGGGAATCTGAAAACGGAACTAATGTCATGCTTTTATTTTGCAAGGAGCAAGAAACCAACCACTTTGATTTCGCAAGGGTTTAGTGCTCCAAAGTAGGGGTCTGCGAAGCTTCCAAACTTTCGAATTCGAATCGAATTTTGTCATATTCGATTCAAAATTTCGAATCAAACTTTTTTTTAAATTCGAAAAATACAGCCTATTATAATATGAATATTTACATGTCATATACAACCTGCAGCACAGAAGCAATAGTAATGCAAGCACATAGCGTAGCAACAACTTTCAAACCACACATTTCTATAAACGTAATTGTCAGCTTCCATTACGTTATGTTAGGGTAAATTTTAGAAAGAAGGCACTCTGGTACGTACGTTTTCATTAGGATAAACATAATGATATCTAAAGCTGTACTCACGGCCGTTAGGATATTTTTAAATACGAAATTAAACTCATTCACATTTGGTAATTTACCACAAAAAAAAGTAGTATAGCAACCATATTTGTTGTCGTAGGCCTACATGTCGTGCCGTGCAGTTTCGACTCGAGAAAATGTTTGAAGGTTATCTCAGAAATGTTTTATTTTTTTTGCGAACGACTTACAACCAAATTAGTGGACATCAATAAACAATATGGCCGTAGAACCAAAGTGAAATAAAATTTGGAACATTACTACGCAAAACGTTAATAGAAAAATTATTTAATTGATTAGAAAACATGTCACGGCAACGCTGCAGCAGCGCTTTAAATTTTACGGTGTTTGCCTTGTAGAAAAGAAATTCGAAATAGCATATAGCAATAGTCTCAGCGATGACAAAGCGCTATGTGCTAAACGAACATGCTCATTGTGTTTGATCCTCTCTATGATAAAGATTAATAGTGTAAACAAAATCCTTTCATTTCCTGTTTGAACACACGTGAATTTTCCCTTGCCCTCCTCATTCGTTTAATTTATCAATTTACGTACAAAATTATAACCGATAAAAAATCTACAAAAGAACGCAGCCTGGTGTGGCAATATTTTGAAGAAGGTGATGGATTTGCTAATTGTTTGCAATGTTCAAAGAAATTGAAAACACCGACAGGTATGTAAATCAATATTAGTACATAATTCTCCTAAAATTTTTTTAACATGTTTTTATCTCAACCAAAGCCTAAATATTATTTCCAAAGAATGCATCAGAAGTATTATTTCTGTTATATTTAAAAAAAAGTGTGTATTTTGTTACGGACAAATCAGTTTGCATGTAACATTGAAACAAAAGTTCTTGTAAATACAAACATAAAAGTGAGGTAGGCATGTATACCAATATGTTACTAAAAATGTATTGCACAGGCACTTTAAGCCATTTTTTATGCTTTATACCAAACTGTGAATTTTGATTACGAAAACTAACTACTTGGTTAAACAAATTTATTAAAATTATTTTCTGACTTTTAGAAATATGTTATTCGATTCGAAAACTATTCGATACTCAGGAATAATTTCATATTCGATTCAAATTCAATTTGAGTCGAAAAACAGGTATTCGCAGATCCCTACTCAAAAGAATGTTGTTTTAGTAAAATGATGATTACAGTACGCATAACTTAGCGCTGTTTTTCACATAGCATGTGTTTTATTGATTTCAGTAATTATTCGATGTCTTAAGAGAATGTTAATATACATGGTTCTGATTCAGAACTAGATAATGTTGTGCAGCTTCAAATAAGATCTTAATAACTTTCCTGATATTTAAACGTTATTCAAACATACGCCATAAATTTCAAGCGAATTCTCATTTGTATGCTCGTAGCATCAAGCTCTTAAATTTAAGAAATGATATTACAAAATGAAAGTTTTATAAAGACTATGTTCAATTAAAGTCGTGGTAGGAATTCCTGTAATATATTAAACTAAAATCATTCATTCTTTCACTGTGCTAAGTTATCCAGATTCACTTCCTCGTTTTCGTAGAGATGTTGAACACCCTTAGACACTTTGTTACGAACCATGCAGTGCGAAACATTGCTGGTTCTAACATCCAAATTGAAACTGTAACCAGACCACTCAGCCAGTAATTAATAATATTCAACACGTAGTTGCTACAAGCGTCACGGATAACCTCCCCTCCCCCTGACAACGACACAAATTGCCACACAGGACAAGATACAGGCCCGTAGCCAGGTGGGGGTCAATACCTGGGTTAATTTTTGCGCAATATATCATAAGAAGATAGACCTATACACATAGGCATACAAGCCCCTGCTGGGCAATGGTTCGCCCGATCTGAAATAATTTTCTAGCTACGGGACTGGCACAATATAGGGGTGTGTCCTTGTCCGTCTACAAGCCAACGCCACCTGGGACACATCACTTTCAAGATACACCACGACGTCCACCTACGACGTGCAGTTTGCAGTGTCAGATCTAGCACATCAACCTCGACAACATTCAAGGTGGGACTGTTATTGTAACTAATTAAGAGGCTCATAAATAATCTTTTAAACAAAATTCTTTAACTTAAATATCTATTCAAGCCTCCCTCCGCGAATAACCTTCTTAAATGTAAATGTAATTGTATAAATGTATTATAAACTAAAATATAAATCCTAAAACCAAATTGCGCACATATCAATAGTATTTATAACAGGAACAAATCTTGTACTTTATGCGAACAACCTCAAATACATAATTTTATTCGTAAACCATAACAACTTGCATTATATTCAGTGTAGGTCTAATGTGGATGAGAACTTTTCTTTTCAATAATAAAGTGTACCATACGTTGAGCACTGCATTTTGGAATAAACATTAAATGTTCATGTCAAATAAAAAAAAATTACAACAAACTGTGTGTTTAAATTTACGATATTGGAATAACGCATGTAAGCATGATTATTGTGCAAGGAAATTATTTTTATGGAATTTGTGTAAAGCAAATGTCACACAATTACTTAAACAATTTGAAATACATTCCCTTACTTCGATTCTGAACATATGAGGTACATTCACTTCAGTTTCATAATTTTAATTTTACATCTGAAAGTTTAATTAGTACGCATGTGCGAAGGTCTGTTTTTAAATGCGACGCGAAGTCGAATCGAATCTTGAATTGTGCGAAGGAATATCGAAGACGAAGAATTTAATTTTTTTCACATCAGACAGCAAAGAAAAAAAATTTATTACAAACAATTGGTAATGAAAAAAATATTTAAATATACCGTATTTACTCATGTAGCCTAACAAATTTTTGTCTAATGATATTTTGGGTTCAAAACAGGGGGTGCATTAGATAAACTAGGATTTTTTTAGTGAGATTATAACCTCCATAACTCGAAATTATATTACGGAATACTTAAATGTCAACGAATCTGAAGAAAACCAACTTTAATTTAATTTAACATGAACACCTGCCTACAAGATGTAACATTTTAGGCATACTCCCTTCCAACCGCTAGAAGCCATATTTACAACCACAAATTTCCACTTTGTACAAAAGGTTAATTTCATCGTTCATTATCGCTGATGACCAAACTAAAATTACAGAAAATGGCAATTCTGATTTAAATGAATCTGCAGTCTTTACGGTTTAAGATTAAAGTCATAAAAAATCGCCGCCGTAATATAAAACGGGAAACGTAAACAATAACATTGTTGGCAACACCATAGAAGAATGAGCAACATGGAGGCACCACACTCCGTTTAGACTTTCTCATTTGTGATCGGGACCACGGCCATAATTCTAAGACCATGATCGGGACCACTTTAATGCTGATTTTACTCTAAAGCTTGCAGTACTACTGGTATGCAGTTTTTCTATGATTCTTAGTTCTGTGTTGTTTACGTAATATATATTTGCGGGAAAGCAGAAATTACAGTGGTATTGAGCTAAAAAAATGATTGATGCGTAAAGTATGTAAGGAAATATTTTTAATATGTCCGTTATTTAAAATATTTCGGTGTTTGGAAGTCTGGATAAATGGTACTTTACTGTACTTACTGATTTACTGGCTACAGATATTGTTTTCGTTGCGCCGGCGTAGTTTTGTTGGATTATTGTGACTCCGGCTAAAGTGAAATTGTGCCGCCGAATGTAGCCTATTCAAAATAAATAGTAGAGCTGGGTCGAAGACGAAGTCGAAGGAACAAAAATATTTGATTTGACTTCGACAATTCGAAGCTTCGCACACCCCTATTGATTAGTCCAAATTCATCTAAACAGTTATGTTTGGTCTTACATTGCTATCGACTGCAATTTTTAATATAGATATTTTTTGTAACATTGAAGTAAGGATGAATTATCAAAGCACATTACTAGAGTGGAATGTGAGATTATTTTCTTTGTCAGCGTTTAACTCTGAGGTCTTTAGCGCTGGTGAGGGATGACATGATGTTACTGGAGTAGAACATTACTACAGTGAGCACAGACACTTTTGGTAAATAATAAACAAACAACATTTAATGTACTATCTGCAGCGGGTTACACGTTTATTTCCACATAGCTTCGGTACTCTGACACATGATTTCTGGCTACGATTGGCATACACATGTATTGTTATTTCGGTATAGCAAAATATTGCCTTGATATAAAAAATTATTTCTTGAATAAAGAGCCTTATAACAAACCATACGCCAATAACTACTAATCCATGTCTGTAACACTATTACCTACTTCGTCCATAATGTACTCCATAAGTTAAAAAGTGCCACAAAAATTTTCCAACTTGATAACCTACAAAATTTTAGCAATGACTACCTCTACAGTATTTCACAGGCGAGACATTTACGAAAACTCCATAAAACACATCTGCATTAACGGAACACACCTTGCAATAAACAAATGAAATTGTTTCCTTTCTGTACATTTAACCACATAAATCTGCTGAATTTGGTAACGTAAAAATATTCTAACTATTCCACCACTTCATTATACAACATTTAAGAGGTACATATACAAGATGTAAAAACGAAAAGAACTGTTCGCACTAAACCACTATAAAACTGCTTAGCAAAATTGAATCCACAAGCGTTATTTGAAACGTCTTGCAACTATCAGATATAACTGACAGTCCAATACTAAGAATACTTGAATCATTCTAGAAGATTTGTATCAATGAAAACGGTAGACAAAATCTTGTATGCACGCACAATGTGTCACTGTCTCCGAGTTTCATTTCAAGAGGATGAAGTCTGGTAAAGTAATTTTGTAGTTACATTTTCTCCACTTATAACAATGTGTGGGTTTGTGCGGTTGAGCCGTTCAGTGTGTGCACCGGGTTGAGAACCACACTTTTTCTTTTGTGAAGTTCTAATAAATTTATTATATATATATTAGTTATGGGTCGATTCCCATTCCAGAATCGACCGATTCCACTGGAATCGAAATCGAACCGAATCCCTTGTTTTGGAAACAATATGACAGATTCTTAAAAATAAACATCCATGTGAACATATTTTAGTTTCACATGCATCACTGTTCGGCCAGAGTGATTTTGTGTAAAAACTGCAAACTATTTGAGGTTTCCGATATTATTGTCGCCTATAAAGTGCACGAAAATGCAATTCTAATTCCATTGGTAAACGTCAACTATAAAATAAAAATTTGTTCGTCAATGATCGTCGTCACATTTGTTTAGACAAATACGTTGCATTACATTCAGTATCAAAATAAATACTTATACACCATGCTGGAAAGCTACCAACCCCTATATCGCAAAAAATAAAAACTACAAATCATTGCATAATCATCGCATCGCAATGTTTTATATACGTTTCTGGACCAGAGGTGGTAACCACATTCAAGTCCGAAGTACGACACTACTAGAACAAAATGGTTGCCGCAAGAATGGATTATAATTAGTACCAAAATGTTCCACTGGAATGAAAATGGAACATCATAGCGCTACTAGTTTCGTAGTCCACCATCTTTAGTGTTTGTCTCGTGCGTGGACTTTCCCAACTGAACGTAGCATGTCTATGATGTTTCAAAATATTAATGAAGTTTGTAAACAATGCAACAGTAATAAACGGTAGCGAATATGTAATAAAATTGTTCCGTCGTTAATTGTAAATCACTTTTTAATTCACAAATATTTTAAAATGTATGTCGGCAAAGCAGAAAAATATTGATTTCTTTAAGTACGACTCGCAGAAGCCGGAAACAAAAACTGAAGTGAAATGGAACTTGGAAAACTATTGTATTGGTCGGTTTTTATAATAACCAAACGTACCTATTTACCGGTAAATTTTTATTCACAATATTTACTACGCAAGTACCGGTAAATACTGCTGATCACGAAATGTGTTCCCACCAAATGTGCATATTCAATTACAGTATGCACAAAATTAGGTTGCCTAACAAAAACTACCTAACGTCCAAGGCCTAGTAAGTTATATAATTTAGTCAAACTGCACAGATATTGTTGTTATAAACATACAAATAGGCCTATATGTGTGCTTTATGTATGTAACCTAGTTCATGTAATTGCAATTCTTTCAAAGGGACTATGAAGGTTTTATGTATAAGAAATTAAAATCAGATTAAAAAACTTCAAAGAAAGACTTAGAATTGGACTCGGAATCGAAGAATCGAATCCCAATTTTAAGAATCGATGTTGGATTATATATATATATAGAGAGAGAGAGAGAGAGAGAGAGAGAGAGAGAGAAAGAGAGAGAGAGAGAGTTCTCACTTTCGTTAGACTTACTGTTTTTCTTTACCATATACTTTTCCTTAAATATATTTGGATAATTTCCGTTATTACATAGAAGAGCAGTACTGCAAGTCAAAATATTATTTTCACAGGCCGTGTTGACTTCAAACATTTGTTTCTACGAGCCAATGTAATCCTACTGTTCATTATAATATCTTCTCTTAGAGAATAGCAACAGCTCATCAATTTTACACAACTAAAACATATTTAACTTATTTAGCTTATGTATAAATAACAGTACTGATAAAATAGTCATGTGATATAGAAATTTCCATGTATTTATTGGTGCATAAAATTATCGTACTTTTTTAACATTTTAATTATCTTAAGCAAATATTTACCAACTTTTAAAGGAATAAAAAAATTGTACGTCGAAAAACTGAAAACAAATTAATATCTTTATTTAGATTAACCATGCACTATAACCACCCTGCTACAAATACTTGCAGGCTATTATGTGGTTAATTCTACTGCAGGTTAGGAAGCTGAAGGGTTTTCTTATGGACGAGTTTGACAAAGGACAAGCCCTGTCACCAATTGCACTCTTATCGCTAAGGGGGTTAGAAAACGTTAGGCAATATTAAAATTAAATTTATCTAGGATATGTAAAATGAAAAATCTTTAAGTTTAATTTTTCTGATAGTTGAACATTACTTATTTTTCCTTTTAAACTTTATTTGCAAAATAATCTACTAGCACTTTTAAACTATTCCAACATTTGAAATTATTCAAACCATTCTCTGATTGGTCAGTGTAACCCCTTACCGATTGCAGCGAACCTAGCAGACGAATTCGTCCATTGCCAAACTAATAACATTGAGCTATTTTCCTAACCAGTAGTGGAATTCACCTTAGCTATACTTAGCTTGCAAATAAATAAAATTATCATACGCATATTTCTTCAAATGTGACATTGGTTTCAGATGTAATTCACTTCGCAAAATGTAATTCATATATAATACATTCATATTTATTTCAAACGTTACAGTTTTCTGTGAAGATGATAGTCGCACAAAGAAAAAACTAAGTATAAATAATATATCACATGTATCTTTAATTCAAATATTAAAATTTCCCATGTGTTCGTAATGATCGGCGCAAAATATAATACATGATAAATAATTGTACAACTATCGTAAAAAAAAAAGTATTAAGCATAACGCCCTACTTTACCGAATAGAACAGCTATTCCACTTTCCACCATCGCAGAGCTATAGCTATTCATTTCCCCCACAATTGCAACGATGACCTGTCTTACACTGTTACATACAAATGTGTTCGGAATAATAGGTTATGCCCAATAAACAATATACATGTGTAAACACAGAAAATTTATTTTTCAACTATGAATTTATTTAACTTTTTTTTTTTTACCTGAAACACATATAAAGTATAGTCTAGTAGTACTAGCAGCGTTTGCTCTGTTACGTTTCTGGACTGCAGAGGTAATCGAAGCCCCGAACTTGCTCGAACGACCGCCACCATAACTATATATAGAAAACGTCTTTCCTCCACATGTAACTTTCTACCGGACGATCGAAAAAATTCGATATCGCCATGTATCAATGACTTCGTATTTGAATTTATTTACAATGGGAGTGAATGCAAATATGTAGAATTGTAGACATACACCACCAGGACAATTTCGTTCCTGATATCCACAAGTGATGTAATGGAGAACAATAAACGAAGGCAACGAAAGCAATTGTGGTGTCCTCAGTTTTTCATATTGCTTTTTATGTGCTCATTCATTTCGGAAACGTTTTTGTTGTTGCCTTTTTTCATTTTTTTAATTGACATAATTCGTTATGAATTTTTTTTTGTTCATACAGGTCTATGTGGCAGATTAGACATAGTTTTATTTATTTTTTATTGTCTTCCTCTATCTCGCGGATTTCTGGGAAGAAATTGCACTGCAATGGCATATGTCCGTAATTATATAAAAGTTCGTCTCGATGACTGTAATGACCAACTCAAAAAAATAACAAGCCAGGTATTGATATTAATTTGTTCCCCCGACATGTACAAATGCGTGCTTAAAAGCTCCTACAAGTTTATATGCATTTTGAAACTGAAATACAAAATGCTGTCATTATGCCCCAGAGGGGCTTCCCGGGACATGCCTTTGGTTCATCCTCCGAGCGAATCTCAACTTTTTAGTTCTTTCATTGCTAAACGTGAGACCAACAATGTACCGTTTACGTCACAATGAATCGCCGGGCATTAATGATTCTAGAATTAATATTTACAGACCCAAATTGTAATAAAAAATCTCACATAATGAGATACACCTATACGACAAACTTATTGAGTTCCATATCGGAGCTGATGTTTATTTCCAAATACGTATTACACTCCCATTCACTCAACATCAGAATAAGTTAATATTCACAAATTTCCTAAGCATTTCCGTTTATTTAGACTGTGGAAATAACACTCAGCAAGTTAGGGAATACAGTGCTAATTTTTGTAAAATAGATCATAACATAACAGCGAAAATTTTAAATTCATAAAAAAAAAAATTAACACGGACGGCCTTTACAGTCCTCAAAATAATTGACTGTCATGCTTGTTTAGAAACCATGACACTAGTTAAAACAAAAGTGTCTATAAATTATATAAAAATATTTAGTTCACTATAGATAACTAGGAACGCCCTAATCTGAAATGCAGTGAAACTATGTAAACACCTTAAAAATTCAACACTTTTCTTTGTTAAACATTGTAATTTTTAAAAGTTTATAGATATATAAGTTATGTGTGTAAACTTACTAGGTAACATATCTAGCCGAGCATATTAAAAGATAAAACATTGATCACAAATTCAATAAACAATACTGAATTACTGGTACAGCACACAACAGTTATGCTAGGGGAAATACTAGAAATCAGGTGCACTAAGCGAACTCTTGTTCCTTTTGATACTCGCTGCTATAAACTACAGTGAAGAAAATATTTAATAGTATGTGTTCCAAAAAATCTCTAACTAACCCATCATTTCCGTTTTACACAACCGTGTTTAAATGTTAAACAATCTTCTCTTAACATTACATTTGCATATTGTTCATACACTGCCAACCCAATTAGCTTTTGCTCACAATATTATGAGAGCTATTAGTTGCAACACAATTATATTTCATTGCTAAATTTTATAACAACTATTTGTAAGGTTTATTCGTCATGTTGGAGTCGTAGGTACTTCTTAGCTCGGAGCCCAGAATAGTCTGTACCTTTCGTTCTTCCCCCTTTTAAGTTCTCACATTTTCATTTTCGTCGCTTTATAATGATGTCAAAAGGATGTTCTGGGTTCGGTCGTTAGTGAAGAATGAACAGTAACATACATACTTCCTAATGTCTTTGATATTTGTCACAGCGATTTTTTTATTGTGTTACTTAAAAAATTCCAGCTGTCTCAGCGGTGTCCTGTCATTGTAAATACGTTATTGTAATTCCCAAAATTGACATCACTAAATACATGCACACTTTTGCAAGCTGAAATTCCCAGCACTAAAATTATACATACATAATGAGGCGAAATATTATAGAAGGTCTATCGTGTCTGAATACTAATGTTGTCTGAATACTAATGTTTTACGAATGAGCGCAAATTTTAATTTTCCAACACCGTAGTGTGTCAACAAAACGTAGCAAATTTAGTGAACTGTTTTCTATTGCACAAAAAAAAAAAAAAAAAGATTGATTATTAAATGTACATATTAAATATGGATATTTTTCAGTTATCAGTTACGCCTCAATTGTATCCGTCGCCGAGACTGCTATGTCGAAAAAAATTGAATATAACACGCGCTAGTTTTCAATATCACTGTTAACTACACCAACTGTATCCACAACACTGCGTCTAATGAAAAAAACCCGTGAAATCCACTACACCGCATCTAGCAAAAAACCCGCGCGAAAATTCAAGTATCAAGCGAGCCACCGTACCTCACAAAAACCCCCGCGTTGTTGCAGCGAAATCCGCGAGGGCGCCACCTTACTGGTAGCTTATCGCGGTATCTCGACGTCTCTCAGCGGGTCCTCGCCACTTCGACAACGGGAATTTGCACATGTTACTTCTGTCCCCGATCACGATAAGTAGACTGCTTGCATTGCTATAAACTTGGTGTCTATGTAATCAGGAAGAATGGCGCTATTCTTTAAAATCGTTATATTTGACTTTCACCTAACGGTTTCAGTTTTTTAGACAATCCAAGTTGCTGCTAATTTTCAATAAAAAATTTGCTGACAGATTTTTATTTCTCTCTCGAGAATGCCTGCTGGCAGCTTCACAAAATTTCTTTGGGATGTTAGAAGCACTTTTTAAAGTAATAAAAAAATTTTTTATTCATAAATGACGAATATTTTTTCTGTTTTGCTTGCCATAACCTCATAATGATGAAGTATACAAAAAAAAAGTAATAAAAACCTATTTTAATGTATCGGTTCTGGTTTAAAATAATTTCATTACACATGATTTAAATACAGATGTTGCTGAATATGGAATTTAACAACTTTTTTTTTCTTTCTTGAACAGCCTAATATTTTTCCTTAATTGTACACTTTTATTTTCATCAATGCAATATTTATTTATCTTTGTATAATTTTATTTTCATCTTTTGTAATAAACTTCAATTATTTGAATTCATACTCAAATATTCTATCTGGAGTACCCTCAACGTTAATTGATAGCCCCTAATTGCAGAACCTGTATCTTGAATAAATAAATTTATTAATAGTTAATGGCGTGTGACATATGCACGGTACAAGATAGGAGACGCAGCCCATATGGGACAATAGTCTGCGTTCTATCCACAGTACCCCTCGCATAGAAAGTTTGCCAAGCTGTGTTATTACTTTATTTCAGTAGATTTGTTGTGCTCCACCAAACGTAAGTTATTTGTGTAGCTAGGCTAGAAGGTGGAAGTCTTGTCTTTAAAGGGTTTGATTTTATTTAACTAAGTAGATATGTACGGTATGTGTTAATATAGGACTGTTTTAATAATTATAGAGTTCATTTTATCTTTATTGCTTATCGTTATGGTTCAGTCAATTGCTTGTTTCATTTACTTGTGATGTTTATTTGCTTTCCACCTCGTAGTCTTGCTCAGTTAGAATTCAGTTACACATATCCCCCCCTTAAACATTTTAGCTACAGACATCTGTAACATAACTTTCTGCCCAGACGAAACTCTCGCATAGTTATTTAATTCTATATTATTTATTTTACTATGACCCAACCTTCTGACACATTTATGGTGGGAGTCGCAGTTATTCGGCGGCTACACCAACATCCCTCAAAACAATATATTGTAACGCGACCATATGGTCACAACTATATTAATTATATTTAATAGCCCTAAGTGTTACCTGTAAAAATGTAAACATAGTGTCAAAAGCATAAAAAGGGCAAAACATAAAAATTGGTACGTATGTAAAGTGAAAGGGTACGGTTCTTTGACGAGGTCTTCCAGGGTTTGAGAACATAATGAACTATGATTTGACGCATGACTGACAACTATATGGAGGAGTTTATGATTTATATTTAACCAAACAAAGGTCGTAGACCTAATTCAATGGCATACTTTTAAAAATAACGCATTTGCTTTTCAAAATAAATGTGAATCATTTTATAAAAATACGTAATTCTTGCGCCAAAGACGCGGGATCACTGAAAATTTGTAAAAATTCTAGTAACGACCCCTAGAAAATAACGACCCTATTCCCAGAAAATGTGAAGGGTCTTTGCATCGGGAGTTAACAGTACTTATGAGGGAAAACATCTTAAGACCGAACTTCTTAACAGTGAGTCCCTGTATGGTAAAAAACCTTATGTACACTTTGCAGGGGTACAGGCCAAAAAAATTTAAATGGCGGGAAAGTGTAAATTAAAGGAAATAAAAAACAATGCAGCCAGCTTATCTGACTAAGTACTCCTAGTTTTATGTAGTTTAAAAAAACTCTCTACAGGTAAAATTGAAGTGATAGTATTCACGTAAGTAATGCATTTATCACATTTTGTAACAAAATTTAGTACGGTGTAAATTACCAATATAGGAACTGAATATACTATTGTAGGACCCTTGCTCCTATGTTATGACTCTGCCCTACCTCGCTATTTTATCGCCAGTATCTTCGTGCTATGGTCGGCACATGTGTTTGGACTGATGGTTTGCCCAATGTGTCCACCAAGGGCATGATGTGCCACTTCCCCTCCCGAAAGCCTCCCCTCCTCGCTCCACCCACAAGCATGCGTGGGGACGTGTTGGGCCGGCTTGTCGACAGGCGTATTAGTGGTTGGAAGGACTGACAGTCTGCTGAAAGTGCTTCTACTGCAGGGGTATCATGGCTTTGCGCACAGGTGACGACCAGCAGAGGTGTTCTGTCACGCAGTTACGACTCGTATTATGATGTTCGTGCCTTTCGCCATCATACTGAGTCTTCATGTTCTTTGCGTTTGATTGTCTTGTTGCGGAGTTTCGCGATGGTGCACAAGACTGGATTGATGCTGTCTAACGCAATGTAGTGTTTGGTTGGGCTGCGTGAACAGTTATACCTAGAGCTGGGACGAACGTTCGAATTTCGAACTGAGCTCGAACTTGTAGACTAAGTTCGGTCCGGTTCGGAGAAAAAAATACTATAAAAAAATTAGTTCGGGTTCAGTTCGAAAAGTAAATAAAAAGTTCAAGTTCGGTTTGAATATCTGCAAACTATAAGTAATAACCAAACTTCTAAACGAACTCACTAGAAACGTATCTCACATAACATTCAAGCATGTAAGAATACGTAATTGTATTGTTTACAACAGTACAGATAACTGTTGCCAACCTCTTCCTTTGAAAAGTCTATATTACTTTGGTGAGTCATGTTGCGACATGATCGACAAGATGGTGTCGCCACACCCATATGCACAATTTTTTTCTGTATGTGTGATACACGCCTAGCACGAAGCAGCGTGTTATTTATACAGGCATCCCCCGAGTTACGTAACCTGTGACTTACGTAAATTCGTAGATACGTAAAAAATCCCAATACTAAAAAAATAAAAAAAAAAGTTTGCAGTGTTCCCTAAATTTCATAACTTCACCACTACACCATTCCATAGCTTTTACGAGCCATGCAAATCTCTCTCTATGCTCTGAAAAGGATTAGAATACGTAACTGCACATCTGCGACTGTATCTTCTCTGTGTCCGCGCGGCGCCGAGACAGGAACTGAGGCACGTACGTGACTGCCACTATCGCGCACGGCACAAACACAGCATCGCCTTTGTGCGTGATGAGTGTGCAGTGACAAATTCTGCAGTAGCACATGTTATCTCGTGCTGTAAGGTTGTCGCTGACAGTATGTTATCGAAACGTAAGAACGAAAGTTCGCAAAAGGCTATAAAAAAGAAACGGACTGCAATAACTTTGGAAGAGAAACTGAAATTTATATAAAATTTATGAAGACGGCAAAGCACTTTCGTCGATCGCACATGAAATAGAACGGCCTGTTTCGACCATAAATACAATCGTGAAGGACAGAAAGTGTATTGTCGAAAGTACGACAGGTGCTGTCACATTGAACACCACCATAATCACAAAGAAGAGGCTGGGCGCGATTTCCGAGATGGAGAAACTGTTGTCTAGCTGGATAGAAGATATGACCCAAAAACGGATACCACTAAGTTTCCTAATTATCCAGGAGAAGGCAAGATCCTTGCATGAAGATTTTGTGAAGCGAGATGGGAAATCAAACATGGAGTGCACATTTAAAGCTAGTGTCGGGTGGTTTGAACGATTTAAGAAGCGAACAAATCTTCACAACATCAAGATCACGGGCGAGGCTGCTAGTGCAGATGCAGATGCAGCGAGTGATTTTCCTGAACTTCTCGCAGAAATCATTGAGGAAGGGGGATATTTGCCTGAACTAATTTTTAATGTTGACGAAACGGCCCTGTTTTGTAAGCGGATGCCAGAACGATCAATTATTTCAAAAGAGGAAAAATCAATGCCTGGATTCAAGGTCACAAAGGATTGTATTACTACTATGGTTGGTAGTAACGTTGACTTGACGCAGCCCTTCTGCGGTTGCGGTAGGTTGTCTCTGAGGGAGAGTGTGAAAGGAAGCCTGCGCCGGCTAAGACGGGCTGTGTCCCTCGGAGATCGCGGGGTTTCGGTCTGAGGCGTGCCTCAGTGAGTGAGCTGAGGGGAGCCACGCTCGAATCGTACAGAAGGGGGCGGAGCGCTTCATTTACTTGGGTCAGGTTATATTTCACTCACCTGGTATTTAGAACAACTCCCTCAGCAATCGTTGTTTGCGTTCGCTCAGGGGCTTAGGTTCCTGCCTGGCCTCGCTCCTAAGCTGCTGTATGCGTCTGTGTGCCGGAGGGGCGTCTTGGGGCGGCGTCTTGATGGGACTCAAGAGCGGCGGTGGCTTGCGGGTCATGCGGCGGAAGATACGGCTAAGGCAATGATGATTGCGTTTGCGTGGGCGACGTTTCCTGGGATGCAGATTCTGCTCGTCGGTGTGGGGGCGCGTGAGCGCACGATGTTGTTCGCGACAGAAATCCTCGAACGATAACTGTGGCCCGGGTATCTTCTGAGGGGACGGTATCAAATGCGGGTTTGATACGGGTGTCTGAACTTCTTGTCGCCTCTCAAGGGCGGCCCTCTCTCTAGGCTCGTGTAGAGCACTGATATCACTCGCACTAATATGTATCTCAAGTATTACCTGGGTGTTACTCATTTAGAGACAAGATAAAAATAACAATGACAAAATATTCGGATTACACTGATGTATTGTATCCCAAATTGCACACGAATTACACTCACTATACACAAGTTTTATGGCACAATAATACACTGAATTACGTTACGCTTCTTAATCTAAAATATGCTGGTCCATATACTCGGATGCTGTGCGATAGAGACTTTATAAATACGCGCCCTGATACACGTGGTATTTCCACAAACTCATAGATAACACAAGACTTCCGGGAGTAGCGCACCGCGTGGTGGCTAGAGCGTACTATAGGGTGTGTTCCCTTTTATGCCGCGACGCGGGAGATATGCGTGACAGCGTCCCTGTCGTCCTTTCTCTTGGCTCTGCCCTAATAGTGTAAAGGTAAGAGAGGTGAGGGACTCCCTTAGGCAAGAAGTCACCTCGGTAGGGGGTGGAGGGTTTCCCTTTGCAATAAATCGCCTTGAGGATGGTTGAGGGTCTCCCTTAGGCAAGAAGTCACCTCGGTAGGGGGGTGAGGGTTTCCCTTTGCAAGAAATCGCCTCGAGGATGGTTGAGGGTCTCCCTTAGTCAAGAAGTCACCTCGGTAGAGTGGAGGGCTCCCTTAGTCAAGAAGCCAGCTCCGGGGAGGCGGGGGGCTCCATTTGCAAGAAGCCAGCCCCTAAGGTAGGAAGGTGTAGAGTGTGTAGTGTGCCGAGAGTCGGGAGCCCAGAGAGCTGCCAGCGTACTCTGAAGAAACTGGGCCCAGCGCGCCCCTTTTATACCCGGAGTTAGGGGGTCTGGGAGGGAAAAAGTCCC
>PNEQ01077784.1:0-16670 GCA_003012365.1 Medauroidea extradentata
AAGGGGAAGAGAGAGGGAGGGGAGTAAGTGGAATTAAGACGGAGAGGGAGGGTGGGGAGGGAGGAAAGGGAGTGGTAGGAGGAATAGGAAGAATGGGAGGGGAGGGAGGTGACAGGCGTGTTAGTGGGAAGGGGAAGAAAGGTCAGAAAAGGAGTGGTATGAGGAAGCAGAAATGAGAGGGAGAGGAAAGAGGAAAAGGGATTGGTAGGGAGAATGGGAAGAGAGTGGGTAAGGAGGGGTAGAGAGATTGTAGGAAAGGGGAGGGGAAAAGAGGAAGAGAAGGGAGATATTCACAACAAAGACTTTACATTTAGTGATAGTAAAGTATAATGGATAAACATCCTATGTATTCATGTGTAACGTGTGTCCTCACCCATCAAAGAATGTTCACAATAGGCCAAATGAAGAAGAAAGAAACACGTAAAAAAATGTGCAATGTTCACTGAAGCAGGAGACGACAAGATTACAGGAGTGTTAACTATTGAAGGAATACATATGAATATACAACTGACACAAGCAACTGCTATGACAGCTGACCTGGGAGAGCAGCTACTGACGGATGTGTGGGCGTTGTTGAAGATCAAGCTCTGCTTCGCGAGTGCATCCAAGTTCGGTGTCTGGCAGATTTTGTTTCCGTACATTCCTGTTTCAAACCCTGCATCGTCAGCTGCAACAAACAGATGAAGAGAAAAATAAATAAAAAAAGACAGGACAGAAATTATGAACTGTAGACACACCATTTTCATTTTTATTCACTGTAAGTTGTACTTGGAGCAATCCTGAGCTAACGGCAATCTGTACATCTGCAACAAGAGCAGAACATCTCACCCATTTCCCTGTTGGCTGAGGGCCTTCCTTCATGCTAGTTTCCCTCACAATCCGAACAGAAAAGTGCTGAACATAAGAATATTTTCAGATAATTACAGTTTTGTACGAATTTTTAATATCTTCAAATGTTGCTCCAATTTGTATTTTATGGTTGCATTAAATGCAAGTTGTCTGATTTCTGGCAACTGTGTTAATAATGAAACTACTGGTATGTGACAACTGAGCTCCAGGCCGGTGGGCTGCAGCAGAGTGGACGGAGGCGGTGGCAATCCCTATGGGGGGAGGAGGATGTAAGAATAGTCCAGCCAGCTACAGACCAGTGAGTCTCACCTCTTGTGTTGGCAAGGTGTTGGAAAGGTTTGTAAATGGGTTTTTATGGAGGATGTTTGTTTCAAAACTTAAAAAAAAAAAGCATTCAACAAGGTGGTGGAAAGGGAAGCTGAGGGTGTCCAAAGAGGAGCGATAAGGTGCATGAAGGGAAAATGGTATGAGAGGCAAGAAAAGCACAGAATAAAAAACCTGCCCTCTGAGATGATTGAGGAACTAGGGTGATACATACGCCTTTAAGGAACTGAAGCATATGCAGAGGTTGGTAAGGATGTACCAGACAAGGAGAGGGAGGGTGAGGAAAACTTGGTGATAGATTGAAAAAAAAAGAGCACTACAAGTGAAATATCCAATGGGAAGGAGAATGTAGAGAGCTAAGCACTCCACATTAGCGAGGACTGTGAGCAAATGAAATGAGTGAGCATGTGTAGTGGCGGAGCACATTGAGGTGTTTAGGAGAATGATGGTGTGAGGGAAGGTAAGGAGAAAGAGAAACTGACTGGAGGAAACCCTGTCACAGAAGGGCGGTGGCCTGACAGCAGGTGAACAAGTTGTGTTATTATTTATTTATGGAGAAATAAATGAAATATGAATGCATGAAATTAATGAAGCAATATGAAATTAATGAAAATCAATTAAATTAAACTTAAAAAATTGACTTCTTTCATTAACGTAATATTGTTTACCATAAAACGGCTCTAGTCCTTAACTGAAAGTTATAACGACAATTTAAAGTAATCTATTAGTTTTGCTGCAAACTGCAACCTGTTGCATATTCATTGAGCATGGTCAGTGATGGGCATGCAGCTACATACATAAAATGCTCAAGTGTCATGACAAAACTGCAAAAAAAAAAAAAAAGATAGAAATGTATAGTGTACGGAAAATAAGTATAACATACATAAAAAAGTATACTAAGATTTTACAGGAAACCAGTATGTCAATGACCTCACTTCCCTTCAAAAATAAGAACACGGTTTCACGAAATTTGAATAACATTTGATCAACTCACCTATGATAAGGAGTACATTTCGTAAAGTTTTATCCGCGCTGCCCTGCACACGTACTTCAAACTTCCCACCCAGCACAAAAACGGCTAAAAAAATTACTATTCTCGAATTCCTCATCGCATCAGAAGAGCTTCGACCAGCATGCGGAACGCATCACCAGTCACCACGCACGAGAGATGCGTGGATCATCGAGTGTTGATATCGATACGTTGAAACTATATCGATTTATTATGTCGCAATAGTTTAATCGATATACATAATAAAAAAAGCCGTGGAAATAGCAAGACGTAAACAAAGTTACGTCACTGACGCGTCGCATGTGTTTGCGGCTGCGAAAGGGGCGTCGCGTGTCTCATCGAAGGAATGACACGTAGACATCTCGACGTGTTGTCACTCAGACGTATGTTGTAGGCCGTCGACGTGTTGACACGTACGAACACCGGCTGTGGGAATTGGTACAGGTATGAGTAAAATTATAATAAATCTGAATTTGTTTGAACATTTCATTGATTTTTCATCTAGTTTAAACCCTAATATAAAGGAAATGATACATGTCGAAATCAATTGTACTAATACATTGAGATGGCAGCAGTTATCGGTAATAAGAGACTTACTAGTCGCGTAATCTAATTTGTGGGCAAACATTCTTCAGTTACGAGGAAAACTAGGCGTGTGTTGAAGGCAAGAACAGTAACTCCAAGCAGGAAAATAATGGCCTATTAAAGAATACTATAGCGGGTTTGAAACAATAAATGTAAATAAAAGTTTGGAAGGTTGTGATAAAGAGTTTGTGTGGAATAAAGTTTAATATATTTTTTAAATGTTACAGAAAAGCAGAGCTCAACAATAAGGTTGATTAGGTAGACTAGTCTTCATCCATTAGACAGAACATATAAGTAATTTACTATTATAACGACTTGTAAAATAGGTACATTAGAACAAACCTGGAACAAACTGGTTTGAATCCCAAAAACACTGTTTGCTTACTGGGACTTACTGAGGCAAGGAAAAACAAATTTGAAATGGAATTGGGGGGGGGGGGGGGTTTATATCCATTGCTCACTTATTTGAAATTTATTGACTAATTTGGCTAACTTCAACTATGAAAGCATTATACCTGAAGTTAATAAATAATTTTACCATTTTCTGGGCTATGTTGACTTTCTGTCTTCTTTCCACCTTCACACATCTCTCGCTTCACGTCCACTTTCACGTAAGTTACAGTGTCTGAGGTGCGAGGTCAGATCACTCACTTCCACTACTGCGATTGGACTCAACTACAGGTGGGTCAGTCACAGTTCTTTGCGTTGTGGGAAACATAGTAAACGTTGCTGCTGGCAGGCTGATTTTCTGGGGGAACTCCAGTTTCCTCTGCCCTTACATTTCACCATTGATTGGTTGTATTGCTCGTTTTTCATTTTTCCAAGAACTGCTGTACTCCTAGGTTATAAATCTGCCATTTGGTACGTGATATCCTGCCATTGGATTAACTCACCATACTATAACATTACTTTCATGCACTGTGTCATTCTACTGCAGCATTGGCAGCACTGTTATAGTAATTTGCATCACGGCTGACTTCCTTCAGTGTCCTTACAGACATTCCCAGAGTCTTTATTATTGACAAACTGCTTTCTGTATCCTGCCTGCTTTCACGCTATATTCTTGTAACACAACCTTAAAGGCAACCCACAATGAAGGTAGGCTAATATAGCACTTGTGGTGTTCAGATGCAGATTGTGAGTGCCGAGTGGTAATGAAGGAAGGACGGTGGAATTCATTGAATGACTGGAGAAGAATATAACATCTGCTAAATGGAGAGAGAGGATGAGGAAAGTTAACCCGCCTATTAATAAAGAAAAGTACAGTATTTAGGTAGCGGGAATAACAGTGAGAAGGTTAACAAGTTGCGGAAGAGAACAACACAAGGTATAGGTGGTTCACTGTAAAGTGAGCACTTCCCAACACTTATACAAATACAATTATGTATTTTTTTGTAGCTATAGAAGTACAATTTTGAGAGTTGTAAAATGTTTACACTAGTTTTTAGTTACATGGAAGTTTTTGTATTAAAAAAAGTAAAACTGGAGGCATAGTGGCTCACAGGAAATTGTAAGCAGTGCTCAGTTTATCCTGAATGGCCTATAAGTAGAGCCCACAATTTTTTGCCAAAAGAGTTCTGCAACAGTTTGTTCCAATTTCTTATATGCAGCCTTGCTTCGTGGTCTGTGATTGGCTGTTTGTAACTCTCAGTGTCTAGGATTCTACCCGCAAATCACAGACGTGTGGTGTCGCAGTAACCTTGTTGCTGTTGGCTCAGTCAAATGAGCCACATCTGTGCAATAATACATTCTGCCAATAACCATGAAGCAGAGCTGCATGTGTGCACATAAGGCCTTGAAATAAACTGTTGCAGAATTCTTGCCGTAAAAAATCGTGGACTGTAACTATAAGCAGTTTGTACTTAGGAGATAGGTGAGGTACTGTAGTGGAATTTACTGATGGAGGAGTCGGTAACTGTGAAGTTGGGGGAGAGGGGAAAGAACATAAAATACGTTGCCCGATTTCAAGTGTTATGTTATTGGCTTTCGTATAACCTACCCTTATTAAACTCAGTGTAGATACAAAGTAACTGTAGCATCAGCCATTCAGAATACATGGTGTGTATTTTGTAAGCTCCATTTACCAAATGTTAAACAATGTTGTGTTTCTTTACAGGAGGCGGAGCTGTGCAGCTGAGAGTTGTTGAAACAAGAAAGTGTGTCGGGTGTAATGTCGTCGTTCAGCAAGAAGACTTTGTTCCTCTTCGATGTTGATGGAACCCTTACTCTCTCGCAAAGGGTAACACTCGCCAGTCACTTATCATCAGCCAGTTACTTGCAGAGGGGCTTTCGTGTACAGTTTACTGTGACGTTTGCTCAGCCGCAAATAAGTTGTACACTTTACGTTACATTTTTTATATTTTTCTTAGGTTTGTGAGTTCTCTGAGCAGCTTATAATTTCCGTGATGATTCTCAGTCAAAGCCATGCAAATAGCACAGAGGTAACTGTCTGGCAGCTACATTGCTGTGTTGCCATACTTGAGGTACTATTTGTTGTCCAATGGTAAAGTACATCAACACAAGGTCAATTGCAGTGTTAGGGGTGTTTTCAATGGTTAAACCTCACCAGGTTCCTCCTGCAGGTTGTAGGCTTTCTGTGTGAGACATTTCTTTTTTGCTGTCCCCAGAGTCGTATCGTCTTCTGTTTCCTAGCATATGTATAGTTTGCCATACGATTGTCAAGTATCAGCAAGACAAACAATAATGGCTTAAATTATACTCTGAATACATACAGTCCAACATACTGTAGTGTGTTGACAAAGCTGTGGCCAACAAAAGCACTCTATAGTAAGTGAACGAGTCAATAGTTGCTAGCAATTAACAATTTGTGAACTAAAAAGTCAGTGTATAGTTCAGTCTTTAAATGGATTTTAACGAGTTGTGTAAAAAAGTTCACTTTTTCTCTGGTGCTGCTAGACCATGTCGCCTGGAGCATTCTCTCAGCTCACCATGAACTCTGTTTAGCCCAGAGTCTCACAACTTGTTGCCCTGTCGTTCTCTGTGAGATTGCTGATTGCAACATTTCATCTGGAGGTTTCACTGGCTGCGACTAACGAGCCACATAGTAGGACTACCGCTGGCAGTCCTGGTGTGTGCAGAGTTATGTAACCCTGTTGTGGCAAATCTTTAAACTGGATCCCAATTTTCAGTTCTCAGAGCTAGCTCCAAGGGTGGTATTTACAGGGGTCATCGTGAAACAAAAATAAATTGCAAACTAACTTACAAAGTTTAAATAGTGCTTCCCACTCATGTGGGAAAAAACAACAACAAAGAATCGTTTACTCAAAAGGGAAGGATTACAAACAACCTTTCACATTGTGTCACAGGTACTAAACATGTTTGTGACCAACAAGCCAATTTCAGGAACGTTACAACTACAAACAACTCAGTATATAGACCAGTATGTTGAGCTATACATCACGGTTATGCCGAAAATTTAATTTAAACATTTACTGCATTTTACAGTCCATGAAATGGGTAATTATCCTAGTGTTCAACACAAACAATGCAAAAGGCAGTTAGGCCGCCTGAGAAACATCTAATGAAGCTTTTATGCAACACCAAGTTATCAATCAAATGAGTGTTAACCATTCAGAATAACGGTTTACCAACCACCTAATCGCAGTGCAAACACTTTATACAACAATATTCATGTAACAAATCCAAATTAACTAACATGCAGTAATCGTGCGAGTTAAATGCTGAGATGGTATATATACATAACAGTCTTGAAAAGTTTAGGCCCAGCTTTCGCTAAAGTTAAATGGGGACACTTGAGGTCTGCACAATTTACAAACCATCAAGACAGCTGAATGGCACAGCAAGATATTACAAAAAGAAAACTACTACTGTATATGAAAGTCTTGAACCTCTTTGGGTTCTCTATTGGCCTATGTCAAAAGACACAGTGCATTTACTCCAGAATTTGATGGCACATCGTAGCTTAAGATGGTTAAAATCTGGATGACACATACCTTAGTCCCAGTCTCGTAGTCAATTTTACCTGTCACTTGCTTTCCCCTTTTTTCGGTGCCATAAAATGCCATCCCCAGCAGCACTCTGCCTGCTTCCACGGCTGCCCACAGACAATTTATGATGCCCAAACTTGCCAAAATGCACAATCCAAAAAAAGGTATTAACTACGTCACAATGACGGGTATGTAGACGAGCCACTAAACAGCTCTTACTAAAAGGGTCTTACAGTGCAGTACACAAAATTAATGGTTAAAAGCTCAACGTCTTCAATCGTCGTGCCCAGCTCATCAGCAAGCTACCACTGCCCGACATGAATTTCTCCATCTGTTGACCGCATCACACGACACAGTTGTAACCAGCGACCATTACTAAGCGCTCACTAGCTCGTCTCAATTTGTTACACAGCTATAACCATTGCTTGACCAACAGCTGGTTCATTAACAGTAATTAAACATACTCGTTGAACCTCATTATCACGTACAAACAAACTTCACGCATGGTAGTCTATCATCTGTCCCGACCTATTATTCTTTTGGTTGGCTGCACCCCCTTCATGCTAGCAAGGTCACACTCGACTCACCGCCTCTGGCCAAGGCCAGCGTACCAGTTGCGCCACGCACCTCCCCTCGCGCACGTGACTCCCCTCCCTCCACAGGCCACCTGGCGCGATGTGCCGTCATTAAACCAAAGCCTCGCCCCGGACACGCGTGCCACCAACACTTAAACTATACCAAGCAGCGGTCCATGAAACCTCGTGGTCGCTACACCGTACAATAGAAACTGTGGTAAGAGTCTGTGCACTGAAGATATTGTCACAGTGTGGGCTGGAGATGCAGAAGTTAGTTAATGATTTATGATCAACAGGGTGCAAGGTTCTCGAAACTTTCACGCTGAAGTCTATAGAATAACTGGAAAATATGATGATAGTAAGTAAACTGTAATCAGTTAAAAATATTTGTTGATTAAAGATTATTGAAATGATGCCACATCTGCGAGATCACACCAAATGCAGTTGTACTTTATGTAAAATAACATATGATCTATGACAATTTTTTTTTAGAAAAACATGATACTTTTTTTTCTTATTCCATGCAAATGTTTTAAAATTAAATACACGTTTCTTGGAACGACATGTAAATCAAAACAGTGTTTCATAGACACTTGGGGAAGCCCAACACTCTCCTCTCTCCTATGTTACAGGCATTCAACCTTCCCGCGTTGTACGCATGTCCAAGCTAAGTAGCGTACTACAGGTATACCATGATACAAGCACTGCATGAAGTGAGGGCCCCAGTTAGATGTTTTACCTGTGCCTCCAAAGTGAGTTTTAATACTTGTTTGCAGCAACTACCTCCTCATTCACATTGGTGTGAGCTTGCGTAGATGAAGGATATGTGTCCTCAGCTATGTGTGGTGATATGCAGCTGCAATGATGTACAGTATGTTGAAAATATTTTATTCAATCATTTATTCCCATTGTAAGACTCTTTCAGAAAAAGTTGTACAACATGTAATGGCAAAATAACAACGTGCATTAATTTTAAATAATTTTTATTTTGTTTATTTTCCTGTAAGTTTTACATCAGTCTTTACTCGATACCTCGACATTAATACAGTAAGTATATTGTATTTCCTTAAAAACATAATTGAATTGCTTATGTTTTCCAGAAAATTGAACCAGACATGAAGGAGTTTCTGCTGGACAAAGTTAAGTCAAGGGTTACTGTAGGTTTGGTCGGAGGCTCAGATCTGAAGAAGATTGCGTTTCAGATGGGAGGAGACAAAGGTAGGTTGAGTATCTTACTCAAGTCTTAGAGCTAAATAATTGTTACAGACTTGTTTTAACCAACTGTACATCTGTGTTTTGAACAGTGGTCACCGATTTTGACTACGTCTTTGCTGAGAACGGACTGATAGCGTACAAAAATGGTGTTGATCTGGGATCGCAGGTATGAACAAACAATATTTCATTACACGGGCTTTAGTGTTTCTAATTACATGTAATTACATCTGGTCACATTTGCAATGTTTCTCTGAGTATATACTTACATTAGTGAAGTAAGCAGCATGATTTATGTGGCCAGTGCATAAATATGAAATATATGTGTCTGACAGGTTTAATTTTTCTTCAATCTGTTGAAACCTAATTACTTTTAAGTGTAAGCCATACATTTATTGTAGCTAAACAACACCACCTGTTGTGGACAATTTACTTACCATTCTCTACATAGTTGTGAGCACTATCATTGCTGTGGCTGCACAAGATTCTGGATTGCAATCCCAGACTCATGGCTGATTTTGTTGTATTTTGGTCAGTACATTATTGTAAATGGAGGTGTAAATTAGTATTACAAAGAGAGATCAATAATTGGAAACGTAACAGCTCTTCAATGGAGATGATTGTAATTATTAGTTACATAGTCATTGGAATAGTCTTATTTTTTTCTAAAAGTTAATTATTGGACTGCAATGTAAAACATTTAAAGATTCAAACCATTTGTGGTATTTATGTGGAAGTTTTAACCGATCCAAAGAAAAAAAAAAGGTGCACCAGTGCTTGACCTTGCTGAATCTTTACCCTTTAAGTCAGTTAAGACTTAGAAGAAATGTGTAATAGATAGCCCACTGGCCAATCAGAAGCTAGCCAGGCGAGCACATAAAGACAGGAAGTGGGCAGGCAGAGGAATGCACATTACATCTTCAGAAGAGATTTGTGGCCATACTGTCGACTGTAGTTAGGGGAAGCTTAGGTCTATGATGTAACACACACTTCATTTACAGAATCCAGACTTTTCACATACCAATACTGAAGCATTTGTTGCACATGTGAATTATTTGTTCACTAGATGTAACTGGAAAGTGCTCACATGAGCTGGGCAGTTACCACATGTGCAAACACCAATGAAAGATACGTTTAAGAGCCCTATACAGCGGAGGCTAGAAGCCGCGTTTCAGGTATGGAAACAGACAGGCGATAAAGTCTAGACTGGCTTGTGTGTCAACAGTATTATACTTGGGGTGCATAAAGTGTTGTGCAATGTTTTGGTCATTGGCATTTTCGTATGAGGCTTTAAGCTGTGACCCTGCTATGTTATTTAAGGAAAGAACATAATAAAGTTCATCGCATGCTTCTTTATTTTTGTTTAACAATTCCGGTTGCAATTTTTTACAAATAAAAAATTGTTATTGAGTATTAAAGTTAATACTTAATTTCTTACCCCACTCCTAGTGGAAATAAGATGACTTTGTTTTATTGAGGTTTGTAATTCTAGTATTATAACATTATCAATACAATTAATAGATATTGACCACTGGGGTAAAATTGTCTGAAAAGAAAAACAGCATGTGTAGTGTATACTGTCTCTCGGAGCTAATCATATTATAACTGCTGATGACACACTTGATGTTCCCTGAATAATAGTGATAACATTCTAACCATAATTTTTTAATTCACTTCACCTCAGCAAACGTTACCTCGATACTTGCCTATTTGCAGTGGGGTTATGTTCTGTGTCTCGTGGTCCTCTCTAAGACATCTGTCTCTCTCTCTCTCTCTGTGCAGAGTATCCTCAAGTACATGGGCGAGGAGAAGCTGCAGACATTCATCAACTTCTGTTTGAGGTACATGTCGGAGCTGGTGCTGCCCAAGAAGCGGGGTAACTTCGTCGAGTTCCGCACAGGCCTGATCAACGTGTGTCCGGTGGGGCGTAGCTGCACCATAGAGGAGCGCGAGGAGTTCAGTCGGTTCGATAAGGAACACGGCATCAGAGAAAAGTTCATCAAAGCACTGCAGCAGGAGTTCCCAGACTCTGGCCTTGTATTTGCTATAGGTGAGAGGAGCAGACGTTTATTTACAGGGCTACTCTCCCCATCTTTATTCGTTGATACAATTTTTTATTTTCATCTTCCTCTACAAATGTTCAATTATGTGTTGTAGACATAGACAAGGTAAAAAGCATAGCTTTGTACCATTTCTACAGTTGGCATTACTAAACAAGTATTGCTTATGCCAACCCACGAAAAAAGAATGACATGTTTCATTGTGATGGTTACTAATTAAAAATTAACAAAGCTAGTGACAATGTAACAATTTCAGCAACACATAGTTTATTTGAGGTGGGGAAGAAAAACACATGACAAACATTTTGTACCAACAGTACAGTGTCATTTTAAACACCATCATTCACCATCAGCAAATAATTGCTGAGATTAATTTTTGTGTACAGGCATACTTCAGGTATTTTCAAAAGCTGGGGTAGGGTAGGTTATCTCTGTCACGTGGCCAAGGTTTGTCGATCATCAGGATCTTAATAAACGCTTGTAATAAAGAATAATAAGAGGGAAAAAAACATTTTATATAGTTAAATATTTGCTAAAAGCAATGCCCGCAGCTCGTTGTTTACAGATTTAATTTTTCATTTATAATTTCATATAGGTTTAATACTCTTTTCATGCTGGTTTCTTCTATATTTTGAACATAATGCATTCAGTTTCACATTGGTCTGGTTTTGGGTCTGTACTGATCATTATTATTTTTGCATGAAATGGCAGACTTTTGTCTGCTAGCCATCACATAACCTTGTTCTCGAGCGGAGTAAGTGCGGAGTTGATTGAAAGGCTGTGAGGTGAACATTTGAACACTAGTGAATTTCACTCTGGTTACACTTGGATGACCTACCCTACCCTCGTCCAGTATTTTGAAAGAACGTTGTGATATAGTTTCTAGAACCTTTTGTTCACCACATGCGGTAGATGGGATACGAGACACTAAGTGGTGCATATATATATTTTTATTAGTATGCGAGCAAGGTGGCACAACTGCTACACGTTGGACTCGTGTACCGGAGGACCCAGGGTTCAATTCCGGTCCCAACCATTTTGATTTTGGTTTTCAGTGGTTTCCAAAAATTACTGTGGACAAATAGGATGGTTCCTTAAAAAGGCAATGATCAGTTCGTGTTTGTTTGTTCAGTTGTGTGTAACTGTCTCTAATGACCTCTGTGTTGACGAGTAATGAAGCCCACTCACTTTTAATGGAGGGATGTTGGTACTGGGAGCTCATGTTTTTACACTCTGTACATTGCTGTTTAATACCATGGTATCTGTAAACTTGCGACATTTACCCTTCATTCTGGCAGCGTTACTAAAAAAAATGCCTGCTACAAATACTTTTTTTCCCCCTCCCCAAGGATGGCAACACCCATTTGAAGTTAACCTACCCTATTTGTCGCTTGTATGTAAGTTATGTGTAGATCAAGGACCACCTAACAAAGTTTGTTGGTAGAGTTCAGTTACACCTTGTACTTAATTATAATTGCACATTTTTTTCATATTTATGAAAGTGCTAGTAGAATAGTGATGGTGAATGAGTATGGGGTTAGACATTTCCATTAACTAATAGTCCTGTTGGTATGTTACTGTGTAAAGGTGTACTGTATAGCTTTTAAATTTTTATTATTTTTATAATTTTTCAGGTGGTCAGATCAGTATTGATGCCTTCCCAAAGGGGTGGGACAAGACCTACTGCTTACGACATTTGGAGAAGGAAAATTTTGAAGAGATACATTTTTTTGGTGACAGGACAGAGGTGAACGGCAATGACCACGCCCTGTACATAGACCCTAGGACGATAGGGCACAAGGTGACGGACTTTCAAGACACGAGGAAACAACTGGAAAAACTGCTGCAGTTGTGATAGCGATACAAGCGGAGACATAGCTGAGACATTCCACGAATGAAATTGTACACAACAGTTTTCAGGCTAGAACATCTACTAGGAGCTGGCTCAGGGTATACTCGTACTGCAGTTTGCTCACCGAGCTCTACTTCGTATGCATCTCAACTATTAAGGCCAGGTTTCTGCAGTTCTCATGGCAATTCATGTGAAAGTGTTGTGTACAAGCTGAGTTAGGAGAGAGTGCCGTTAGTTTTATGCGGTGATTGAATATAAAAACCAAGTCGAAAATGTATTTTCAATTTGTTGGTGAATAGAATATTGCAGGCATAATGCTACCCTGAAAATTTGCATTAATGCTGATTTTCTCTAAAATAAACTACTGAATATTAAGCAAAAAAACTGTGAATTGTGTCTGAACAAAAGATTTTGATGATAATCATAGTCTAATTTATAGAAATTTAATTTTTATGTCAATTTTCACGACAGTATTACACCCATTATATTGAGTTTACAAATTGAAAACATATTTTTTACTTACATTTTTATAAGCACGTAACACCACACAAAATTAACACAAACTACGCTAACTCACTTGTACAGTACTTATATTCTTCCTGAGGCACACCTTGCAGTCACTAGCAGAAAAAGTTATTTTTTTATCTCGTCAGTATTAATAACTGAAATACATATTCTAACAACCAAACATATCTGCTTACATTTATGGAAGATCTGAGACAGAAAGTTACATCTTAGAAATGTCAAGAATTTTCCTTCTCAGCTAAAAACTAAGTACAGCATATTCGTCTTGTCTGTGTGTTGCCAACACTGTTGCAATAATCACCATCAGAAATGTTAAAATCTGACCTTAAATTCTGAGATAGGCTAGCGGCTTAGATAAATGGAAGTGTGCAAATATTTGAAGGTGTGAGAATTAATAATTTTACTCTTACAACTTTGTATTTATTTTATACAATTACGAACATGCATAATGAGAATCCCAGAGATTATAGAGGAAGCATGAACGAGGTGATATGGGCATGTAAAAGGTACGGTGGAATAAGGTCCAAGGAAAGACTGCAGAAGAGAGGGGTGGAAAAGGCGAAGGAGGAAGTGAAAAGCAGACGAGCTGACTGAGAGACAGTAGTAGAGAGAGAGAGTGGTGGAAGGACAGAGGAAGATGGAGGAGTTTTACCAGGCTGACCCGGACACAGGCTGGAAGAGGCATCAGATGACGATGAGTACGGGAATGGACGTGTAAGAGCAAAGTGAGTTGCATTGATGTATGTACAAACTGAGATTATCATCCTTTTTGTGCGACACTAGTGTTATTCACCAAGCTTTTTTGTATTTCACGCTTTAAGAGACAGAAAAAAAAATAGTGTATACCTTGCTGATTATGTTAAAAGACTGTTCATATTTCGGTGATTGGACTGTACAAAAATATCTGACAAATTAAAATGACACCTACATATTTCTCATTTTGATGTTAAGCTTAATAGTCAACTTGCATGACAAACGAGTGCAAATAATAACTTATTCAACCATCCTCGTATAGGTCTTCACAGTACTGTAACTATCTCAGTTTAGAATGTGAATGTTATGGTGTTTCTACTCCTGCACACATTCTGGTATATTTATGCTAGGTTCTTGTTTAAAAGAAAATGAATTAGTAAATGCAGTGGTGTGGTACGTGGTGGAGACATGGGTGACATGTCTCAATTCCCCTCTCCCCAGAGACACAAAATGTTACCCTAAACTTATCTGCCTGGAGTCTTTATATATACAGTAGAACCCTGTTATAATGTTTCTGAAGGGACTCAAAAAATGTTTACATTATAAATGGGAAAACATTATAAGAGGGTAACATCCTATTATAAAGCAGTTTTAGGGACCAAATGAAGGTAGCATTATAGCCAGGAAAACACTATAAGTGGGAACACTATAACAGGGTTCTACTGTATATTCAAAGCTAGAGCCCGGGTAGACGATGTGGCTGTG
Source organism: Medauroidea extradentata (assembly GCA_003012365.1). Lineage (NCBI taxonomy): Eukaryota > Metazoa > Arthropoda > Insecta > Phasmatodea > Phasmatidae > Medauroidea > Medauroidea extradentata. Next base: position 14,418 of record PNEQ01077784.1, read on the forward strand.
ATGTCACGGGATAAGTATGCACACCCAACCGTAATCTTTGTAAACTTAATACCCAATGTAATTGATGTATTTGTCAGGACATTGAAAAACTGTGATTGCAAGCAGGAAAGTTGGCGCGATAAGGAAATACGATACTTAGACGAACAGTATTCATGCCTCATCCAATGCCGCCTGGCTTATCAAAAAGTCACTACATTATCTGTTTTTCTCAGATTTCGTCACTATGTATCCATGAGATCAAAATTCCGCCCGCTCCCTTCCTCGTTCCACACAGTACACAGTTGTTGGGAAGGACTTGATGGTACCAGTACAGCACCAGAGCGTGTTGGGTGCGTTTTATAAATTTGTCTGCTGCAGTTGTAACTTGTACGGTGCTTTCCATTGTCCGGAAATTTTTCAGCCACAATGATTTGTGAATGACCGAGGTATAGTTCCTTTGCTGTTACATAAATATAATTAAGATATTTCTTTGTAAAACATTCTTCTCTGCTTGTAATTGTTGAAATGGTGGGTGGCGCTACAGTGTTCAGTTCGTTCGTACGGGACCATTTTAGTCAAAACCTGCTTACCCCAGGGCCCTGATTACGGACTTTCACAATATTCCCATTATGAATGTAATTTTAACAGCAATTAAACATAATTTTACCTGTACATGCCACCATTCAATGATGATGAAAGTATTGCATGCGCATGCCAATCAAATAAAGGTTGTGTGTAGAGGTGATTATTTATCGCTTAGAAATTGGCTGTTTGCTGGACTGCAATATGCCATGCAAATACACGACTGCATACGGTTTTATTTCGCTATTGGCCTCGTGTGTGGAGCGATAATGGTACTACTACAATGCAATAGGTCTGTGATTGGCCATCAAAAAATTATGTCGTGACAATGTCCATTTCCAACTAAAACATTAAAAGTAAGCAATGTTATTTTAGAAACTATGCTGGCTTGAAATATTTTTGCGATAAATCACCATACCTTATTATGAACTTATCATGATATATTTCTTGCTTTCTGTACATTTCATCCTCTGACAGTTTCTACCGAGGTACGTTAAGATTTTTTTTTTTTCGAACATGAATTGAGTTCAAGGAATGTTTTGCTTTCGGAAAGTAAAATAAAACCTAATACTGCAGTGCAGTAATATGAGGTTTACATTTATGTTCTTCTATTACGCAGTTTAAATTATTTTCTCTGGTTCAACATAAGATTTCTAACACACTACAGTAGGATTTTCATATATAACTTTTACTAAGTTAATTACATTTCGGGGCAGATTGAATGGGCTGGCAATGCTTTCAATCCACCGCAGTATACAAATATATATACGGATGAAATTTGAAAGAACTAACGGAAAAACCTAGACAACTTCAATTTGTACTTCAGTAAATGTGTAGACAAGCAAAAATTTTAAAGTGAAAAGTGTTGGTGTGATACCCATGTAGTGTAGTCGGACTGTAAGATATATGGAAGAAAAGACGGGAAATAATGGTAAAGACTTCAAGCAATTTTTCTGCATTACACTAATACACAATTGATTTGAAAACAAGGCGGAGGTCCGTTGGCGATAGTAATAACAATAAAGCATATTATAAAATTTCTTTGTAAAATACAAATTTTTTAAAATCACATTTCTTAGCGGTTGAAGTTTTTTTATACAGTAAGGTATTTTGAAATCTTTTAGATTAAGAATATTTATACCAGCTACTAAAACTGCTCAGGGCCGTGTTTGGTAACGTTTTATTAGTGTCAGTGCAAAGAACTAGAGTAGTTTTTAACGAAATGTTTTGAAAAAAATTCACACCATGTGCAGTCATACTCGTACAGTGCACTGCATGATAAGTGCATCATTCAATGCAGGTGTTTGATAAAATATTGCACTATTCACCAGTAAAAAGTATTTTGCTTGATTTTGACATTTTCGTCACAAGGTTGGGTATTCTTTCGGTGTAGAAATCCAAAACCTGTGACGTTTATTGCTATAGTGGGACAACAAACAAAAACGAGTCGCTACAATTTCGCTCTGCGCAGATGCTCCTACTCCCTCTCCTTTACCATTAGAGGAAGCGACCAACCAGGCCCGTAGAACTGCAAGAAGTGTCGGGCGAGTCCACTGCCGCTGTATGAAGGGGTAGGGGTATTCATTTCAGCTCCGACAACGGCCGAGGGCGGATGTATATTCACTGGTTCGAAAATGTCGACCGTGTAGTAGTAGCAGTCCCTGCATAGTACCGCAGATCAATGTTTTCAGT
>PNEQ01077785.1:0-16670 GCA_003012365.1 Medauroidea extradentata
ACACCCGCACACCTAGATGCACACCCGCACACCTAGATGCACACCCGCACACCTAGATGCACATCTAGATGCGCGCCCGCACAACTACATACACACCCGCACAACTACATACACACCCGCACATCTAGATGCACACCCTCACACCTAGATGCACAACCGCACACATAAATGCACACCTAGATCTACACCCGCACACCTAGATCTACACCCGCACACCTAGATGCATACCCACACACCTAGATGCATACCCACACACCTAGATGCATACCCACACACCTAGATGCACACCCACACACCTAGATGCACACCCACACACCTAGATGCACACTACATGCACTCGCACACTGCTCACTACGTATATGCAAACTTTCGTTTTAACACTTATACCTTTCTCGCAGTCAGATGTTTCGCAGTTATGTCAAACTGTGTGTTAGTTACAGTTTGTTTAAGTTGGTAGTTACTATGTTTTCTGGTTACTTTTCAATACGAAATTGGGATTGGGAGCAAACTTTACTTTGGTGGTCGAAAAATTTTCACTACTAGAAGCATTAATAAAATTGTAATAGCTCAAGTTAGTATTAAATTAAAATTCTTAAAAATGCACCGGAGAGCCTTGTGTTCGTGGCGTCAACGGCGTCACTGGTGCTTTATTAATTGACCATAATCATCGAAGTGCGCGACGACAAGCGGGTATCCTTCCTCTTAGTTTTGCATAACTACTTCCGCATTCCCCTTCTCCTTTCATCCCCTCCCCCTTTGGCATGGAGCTACGGTAAGCCTTGGCCAGATGAGCGGTCGTGTGTAGTCAATGCTTCCTATTGCCCTGCTAGCTGTGATCGGAGGCGGATCTCCAACGAGGCGAATGTAAGTGAACTCCTGTAGTTTGGTTAGTTGGGGTCTTAAACCCCCCTGGAGTGCAGAGGCGGCCACCGTCATGTATAGTGCTTGATTCAGCTTTCCTACTCTTTTCTAAATTGCATTTCGGCTCCGTCCGTCCTAATTATGTTTAAGTTTAAATTTTGATTTGTTAAATTGTGTTTGACCTTGATTTGATACCGCGACAGCACGAGCAGTGCCGATGTTTAAGTGCACTGGGTGTGCCCATGCTGATGTGTGTAATTTTGCACTAAAGTTTCTGTGATGTTGGTTCACTTATAATTAATTGCACGCATGCATCAAGTTGTAAGACTTAAAAAGGAGTCCACTTACGTGAGTCGACAATCTTTGCACGTTTTTGTTCACAGTTTTGATGGTTTCGAATGGCGCATTTACCAATAACATTCAATTTTGTAATTACTTGTAAACTTTTTTCTCGCCTTCATGAATAATACCTGTTTGATTTGTCAAGGTTTTGAGTAACACGATTGACACTAAAAACCTAATTTTAGAGAAGCCTAAGATATGCTTAATTATTTTGAAACCTGCTTTGTTCTGTTTTATGTCAGTTAAATTGATTTAAAATTGCTTTCTGCTGGAAAGCTGTATGTCATATTTGTATACTCTAGATGCCTAGCATATCAGTAATCAGGTTACCCTTTGTTGTAGTACGCTATTAATGCGCGAGTATCATGCAAATGTAAATCATGTTTGCATTGTTCACATTACATCAAGATACGCTGTATTGTTATAGATTACTGTAAACTTACTCAAGCTGTTGCATCTGTTAATGTTTCAGGTATTTCATGCTAGTCGTGAAATAAATGTTAGTAACACCTTATCTTTGTTTGTACATTCATGAGTCGTCATTCGATGAGAAACTGTTTTTCTGATCTGCCCAATCCTTGCCGGAACTATCCACCACCGAACCAGGCATTTGCTAACTTCTCTCATAGCAGTGCCTAAGTTATTAGATTTGAGGTTGTGTACTGGTAAGCAGATGTTACGTACTTAGTTTAACAGTCAAACACAAGGGACATTTTTTCAGTTTGCTCACGGAACAAATAAACCTTCCGAAATATAATTTTGATGTGTTTAAAGAACATGTATTGAGTTTTGCTTTCCCGCCGCGTGTTTTGCGTTGTGAATGCGACTATGTGTACCGGTTTCAATGGCTGGGTGAGCCCATGCAGAACTTTATTGATTCCATAATAGATCGTCGTGTGGCATTGAATATGCCTGTCACAGAAAGCAATAGTAGAATTGATTTTAGAAAGCTTAGCTCCTCATGTATGTCAAGCCTGTGCTTTATTAAGCAGGCCCGACACTTTGTTTGAACTTCGCGCTTTGGCGTGTAATGTTGAGGGGTGTTTAACTGCCGCTTCCGAATATCGCGACTGTTTTCCCTCCCTTCAGGCGGACGAACTGTGTCTGGGTATGTGAGTCAAGTTCACGGCGCGGCTGCAGGTGTAATGTCAAGGTCAGCAGGAACTACACTTTCGCGTGACGTCAGAGGCAGGACAACATATGTACGTTGTGCTATCTGCTCAGCTAGGGGCCGTGTTGGCGCAGAATGCTGAGTTATGTTAACCCCGCAATCGGAGCAGCGTTGTTTTAAGTGTCGGCAAGTAGGCCCAATGCCCAAGAAACTAGGGTCGGCCGGGAATTTAAAGGGTGGCACACCCGGCCGACAGCGACATAGTCCACAGCCCAACTTCTAGCTGTGTTTTCGTGCTGGTGAGTTTGGGTAGCAGAATGTGGAGGCTCTGGTAATCACCGGCGCAACTTGTAGTGTTGTAAGCGAAGACTTTTTAGCAAGTTTGTCTTCGAATGTAGACCAACAGATTTCTTACATTTATGAAAAATAGGAATCGCATGCTTGTGTTGGTAGTGGTGAAGTTGTCAAGTTACATCGTCGCGTGTGTATTCATTTCAAGGTCGGCCGATTTTCATGGACATTTCCGCTCTGGGCATACCCAGGTTTGCGAGTTCAGATGTTGTTAGGCTTGGATTTCTTTGGATCAGTTAGGGCCACGATGAACTTAGATTCAGTTTGTGTGAACTTTGGATTTGCTTCTACCACATCTGTTCCGTTGTTTAGATGGTCTTGTGTGCCGCTTATCTCTACTATAGAGGATGACATTAGTAACTGCCAACATAAGTTGGACGCGTTGTGCAGTGATTTTGAAGACTTTTTGACAACACGTATAGGCAAGTGTGACATCCTTCCCTATAAGTTCACCCTTACCGACAACACACCTAAACAGGAGTGGTACTTTCATTGTGCCCATCCTAAGCTAGAGGTGTTCCACAGTATTATCAAGAAGCTGCTAGATGCTCGGGTAATTTCTCCATCTACATCATAACATTGTACTCCTGGGTTTCTGGTGATGAAGAAGGATGGCAGATTTAGGCTTGTCACTAATCAGATTTGTTTGAATAATTGTGAAAGATCATTTCCCGTTGCCTACAGTTGAGGATGCCCTTCAGCACTTGGGTAGGGCTTGTTATTATTAAGTTCTGTATTTAAGTAATAGTTTCCATCAGTGCCTTTCAGACGCTTCCCGTCGAAAATTCACCGTATTCAGTACTCCATGGAGCCAATACAAAAACAATTGTGTCCGTATGGGGGCCAATTTTGGCTGTCAGACCCTGAGTAGGGTGCTCGACCACATCTTGGCCGATTATAAGTATGATTTTGTGTTTAATTACGCTGCTGACATTTTAGTGTACAGCGTTAGTTTTGAAGAACATTTAGAGCATCTGAGGAAAGTGCTTACATGCTTGCGAGAAGTGGGATTGACTGTAAACCCCAGTAAAGCATCATTGGGCTCGTCGCAGGTTAAGTTTTTAGGATATGTTCTTTCCGAAGGACAATTTTTTGATGGGCCCGGATAGGGTTGCATCCATCGTTAATTTTCCACGCCCGCATGCAGTAAAGGGAGCGCATAAGTTCTTGGGCCTGTCAGGGTGTTATGCCAGGTTTATTCCCAGATTTTCAGAGTTGTCCGCTCCCCTTAACGCCTTAAAGCATAAAGGTGTAGACTTTCAGTGGGGCCCTGAGCAGGAGAAAATCTTTGTTGCTCTCAAGAAGGTTCTTTCATCTCCGCCGTTGTTATGTGCACCAGATTTCAGTCGACATTTTGTCCTTCAGGTAGATGCTTCTTCGTTTGCGCTTGACACTGTGATAGCGCAGCGAAACGATAAGGGTTTGGCTCCAGTGGTGTCTGCGAGTCGCTCTATGACTGAAGCCGAAAAGCACTTAGGAAGTTACGAAAACGAGGCCTTAACATGTCTTTTCGGCCGAGAGAAGTTTTCTTTTTACGTTGAGCACGACGAGTGGGATTTACACACAGACAATCAGGCTATGAGTTGGGTCTTGAACCACCCCCCCAGCAAATGGGAAAATTTGGGCATTGGGTGAACAGGTTATCCCGTTTTCGCCGTAAGGTCCATCATGTCCGTGGTTACGAAAATGTTGTCGCTGACGTGTTGTCTAGGATGTATGATCCCACCGAATTCTGTACGGAGGAGAAGGTGACGGCTGAAAATGTGAATATTTTACAGAATTTTCCGGAGTGTTTTGTTAGCATCACGGAAGCGCAAAAATCTGCCCCCTTATATCAGTAGTTTCCTGAGCAGCAGCGTCTAGGCGTGCCGCCTCAGTAGGCAGAGCAAGATGGGGTATTGTATTTTACAGGAAGTACAGGTAGGGCAGAAAAGGTTGTTGCCCTAGGAGTATGCAACCCATAACTTTCCGGTACTACCATGACTCTGTCGTTGGTGGACACTTGGGTGTGAACAAGACCTTCCGTAAGATTGCTACCACTTTCGCTTGTCCTAGCCTTAAGCATGACGTATCCGCTTATGTTAGAGAATGTGAGGACTGCCAGAAATGCAAGCCCGCACAGCAGGCTAATTTTGGCACGAATGCTGGCGATGTAGCCGACGAACCGTGGCAAGTGGCACACTGGGACATTTTCAGCCCTTTTGTGCGGTCGAGATGAGGGAATGTGTGTATTTTGATACTGATGGACACCTTTACTAAGTTTGTGCTTCTGCTCCCTCTCAGAAACATGAAGGCTGCCACGACCGTCAAAACTTTGATGGATCACATCTGGAAAGTTGTTGGTGCTCCGGTGCACATTCTGACGGATAATGCCTGTTATTTCGCATCAAGCACCTTCAAGGATATGTGTTTTAAGTGGGCGGTGAAGCACTATACTTCAAGTCCTTATTTCCTTAAGGGGAATCAGGTCAGGAGATTCAATAAGAACCTCAAAGCATGTCTTACCATCTTTCATAAGGCTGATAAGGTCCTATGGGATGTTGATTAATTATAATTTATCGCATTAGGGTTCAACTGCACTGTTCACGGTTCCACCGGTGTCCCCCTTTGCGTTCCTTTCTTGATCCTCCGTCTTACTCACCTTCTCCTCAATATTTGGGGAATTCTATCACCTTCCAGCATTAAACGGATGACGAAGCCTGTATGAGGAAGTGGCTAGGCAGCTGTCTGCCACGATGCAGAAGGTGCAAAGTCGGCTAAATAAGAAGCGCGTTTCTCCACCCTTTGTAGCAGGCGATTTAGTGCTATTCAAGAATTTTGAGTTGCCTGATGCTGCTGCGCATGTGAGCGCTAAATTTATCCCTTAATGTCATGGTTCTTGTGTAATGAAGTCATTTTTAGGACCCAATACTGTTTTGTTGACTTTTCCACACTCTTTTAAGTAGTATTAGGAAACCCCATGTGACACATATGAAGCGCTTCATACCAAAGAGAAAGGGTCACATGACCAATTAGTGTTATATTTTAACTTCAGAGCTCTGTGATGTTTATTGATTGTTCGAGTGTTAGTGTATGGTTGTATTTGTGTTTTTAATAGAGGATTTAGTGTAATTTGTTAAGCCTTTGTATTGGCTATTGTTATTGTACTTGTAAAGTTTCGAGAGTTACAATTCTTGCCTTGAAACAGGGAAATTTTGCAGTGTTTATATTGTTGACGTGATAATATTTCTATACTAACTTTAGGTTTAGAACTTGCATTAATTTGTGTGCCTTAATTCTTCAATTTGTATTTAGTGAGTAGTTGAGTGTAAGCCGTAAAGATTTACGCTTGGAATGTAAGCACACACAGTGTTTTATACTTATTTTCATGTTTACTTGTTTGTGATCCCTTGTTTTGCTGCCTGTTTGCATTGAGGGTTTAGTTATCTTTAATGATTTGTTGCAACACTTATTTGGTAATTTGTAGGATGATTAGCCTGTCTCCGTTAGTGTTTGCTCCCTTTTTTAGTTGTTTGGTTTTGTGGTTTCCCGCTTCTCTCGCTTGTTTTTTTTTTCGTTTCCTTTCCATGAGCCCTTCACCCCCGATTCGTCTTCGTCTGTCGTCTTCCTGAGCATCGCCGAGGAGCTGCGCAGATCGTTGATGTACTGATTGCTGCCCGCCAATTGCTGATGGACCATCTACAGGCTTGATCGCTCTGCAGGATTGCGGAGGCTTCGTGTGCGCCTTCTCCAGTATGCAACTTGCTCGGCACCGCTGCTGTGTTGGCGGCCGACGGATGCTATATACCAGGATGATGCTTGCTGTTCGCGCATCCATGGAGAAGCTCTTGAGACTGTCTGTGTTAGCAAGTCGTGTGGCACTTGCTCTGTGAATCTTCATTTCGAGACTGTTTTCTTCTATCTTCTAATCTTCGCTTCTGTTCGTGTACGAACTCCCTTCAACTTTCTTCGAGAATGCTCTTCAACTCTCGTTAATGAACTTTCTTCAAGAACTTCGGCAAGAATTTCTACATTTTTGTCACCTCAGTATGGGCTTTGTGATTTAATCTCTGCAGAGATTTTCAAACCCTGAATCCTAGGGTTCAACGCAAATTAAAAGGGTAAACAAGTTTATTGCAGATGTAAGGGTAGCTATAAGAGTGCTAGAAGTTAATTTTAAATTTAGAATTACATGTTTTCATTTGTTGATGTGGGCAACACTTTCTCAACTTTTTTCATCAATAATGTCCCGAAAACATGTTATTTTAGCCATATATTTATTTCAATTATATGCTAGCTCATCACGCTTGCCTGAGAGCTAGTTAAGTGTATTAATATGTGTATTTTTAAGTATGTTCCAGGTATCTACTGGGGATACGGGAGGGCGCCTTATAACCTCGCCCTCCACCAGGGCATTGTGCTAACCCACAGTGCCCTGGTTAAAACCAGCGCCCTCCCTAAAATGAAAAGGAAAATTAAATAAAGAAATTAAGATAATTCCCGCCCCCCTTGCCCTACTCTTACTTCACAACTCTACTAATAACCTGGACCATCCTTCTTTTCCATTGTCATTTTTATTTTTAATGCAGTAACTGCTGAGTGGTTACACTCCTATTCTGTCGAGACGGTTTTTACGGTACTATGCCGATTTTTCCCTCTCTCTTCTTAGATTATGGCTTAGCTATAGGTACACTTAGGGAGATAGCCATGGCCCCAATCGCGGCCATGTCTACCCAATCCCTCTCTGCCGCGATACATGCCTCCTCTGCGTGAAACTTCTCCCTTGTAGGCGTATGGGGCTCAGCCCTGAGACGCACTTAGTCCCACTCCTCCTCCGGGCCCCCTCCATAACACAGTACATTTGGGTAGGTTAGGAAAAAAATCGGTCAGGCCAACCCTCTCTGAAGGTGTTAGGCAGGGTGATCAGCCCGCTACCTCGATGGAAGTTGTCTGTGAGGGAAGAGATTTTTCACGAAGTGTTATGGATGTGCGCGGAATGTCACGAACGGAATGAGATCGCTGTTGATACTTTGGCTGCTCAAATACTAGTATCAATGGCGTGGATATCATCTCTATGTTTTCCTTCTCTGCCCATGATAAAGAAAGGTTACTAGCAAAGGAGAGTGATTGTTTGCGCGAAAATACGGCAGTTTGTTGATTTTACTCCGGACATGAAATCGAACCCGAGATCTTCTATTTCCTTAAAAATTAAAATTAAGAAGGGAAGAATATCGTATTTAAATTGAAAGAAGCATTGGCAGAACACTTATCGCAATAATTTATTTCCTATACAGGTTGTACTTTGCTTAGAGACAATTGAAACATACGAAAGTTTTCAGTTATGTTCTGTTGCAGTACTTTGCTCTTGTATTATTAGAAAATATTTATTTCAATAATTTTGCTATGTTAAATTCGTACTATTCTTGAACGTTATGTAGTGACATGCCAGAACTTTGATTCAATCAACAAATGGCTACACTCTAATAAAAAAACCACCTGACATGTAAAGACATGTAAACACTATGTGTTAACCTGGCAAACAATTTTTTGCTCTCACAAATCAGTGTTACTAATACTTTTGGATGAGCGGTAAGAATGCCGAAAGTCTAATTATATTTTCATATTTATCTGCTCCTCTTTTTGCCCATCAGATATTAAGCTACACGTACTTCAATCATTTATATAGTTAGTTCCGGATAAAGTGAGCACTTTTGAAGATCTGGAGGCCGATTAAATATCGCTATTGAGAGGTGCAGCGCAAAATTTGCACCTGCGCTGCGTTGTTTTGGTATTATATATGCACATACGAAGGGGCAAGTTGTCACATGACGGCGCAAAGTTCCTGAAAATTTGCGACTAGCAAATGGCTCGACGCAGGTCCATCTGCGCCGTTCGCGCATGCGCATTGAACAGTTTTGGTGAGAGTGAAAGTGAATTAACATAAAAGTTGAAAATCTTTATCTGTATCCAGTGTTATATGGACGTTAATTATTTACGTTTTCGTGTACACATTTAAGATTTTAATAATAACGAAATACAGTAAAAGTTAGAAATTGAAATATTTTTTTTTACTATTAAAGCAATTAAAAATGGACAATGGTTCATTATCCTATTTGCAGAATATGTTTCGCGGGCATTATTCCGTGGCACACGACGAGAAAATAGTGTTGGTTAGTTGACGAGGTTATTGTACCTTCAAAATATTTATGCAAACGATAACGTATATAAATAGCTAAAATGTTTCGTAAGTACCTGTTTCGCTAATTGCAGTGAACAGTGAAAATACCTCTCTATTTTCCTTGCGTGAATGGAATATTTCAACATCACATCTTTCTCTCGCTGACTTGTTTCCACATTACATGTGCTTTATATTTAAGAGTGATTCTGTTGGTATTCTCTTTATTTCATAAATTTGGAGCACAAACATTTTAGTTTAAAGTCTTTCGTGAGACTATTGTTGCTGTATACACATATCACACCTAAGCCTATCTCAGTGAACATTGAACTCGCAATCATCTAGACCTACTTAATTATATTGCAGTGCAGTTGTACGAAAACCACTCGTATTCACTCTATACATCAGCACTGAATTATTTAGAAATAACCAACGTATCACGATTTGATGATTTATGACTCGCTGAAAGACGCAAGCCACATTAGGTAGTAGGCCTACACTCACAAATATCATGCCATACAAGTTAACATAACTTACGTGAATTTTAAAACTAGGTCACTCAAATTAATACCACAAATATAAATTGTGTACATAATGTTTGCTCTATTCGCGTCACACATCTATCACTTTAGGCCTTCTATTTTCCGTTAGCAACATATATTAAGTAAAACCTGGTTACAGACGAAAACCATTCTGATTTATTCCAATTGTGTTACAAAATTGCTGATATCCATAAATAAAGCACTTAATTATTCACGAACAATCTCATTCAACAAAAATGAACACACGCATCCACTACACTGAAAGAACCACGACATTGTGGAAATTTATTTATCACACTTCATAACACAACAACTACATATACACTTGTAATGAAAACTTTGTGACAATTTTCCTTCATAATTTTATTTGAACCTATACTTCTTACATTCTTGTTTAATCATGAGGAGGCTACACAATTGGAGGTTACGAAAAATATAACCAAAACATAACTTTTAGTGCGAGAAATGTTCACTGCTACATGGAAGCTATATCTGCATGTAAGCACGCGGGTGTGCAGACAGCTTTTGCCGTCCAAGTGGCCGTGAGAATTATGTTACAAATTTTCTGATTGGCTTGTGTAAGTTGGAGAGGGGAGGCAGATGCGCCGAGCCAAAATAGGCTCCGCCCCTTGCGTCGCGCGTTTTCGAGTATATTTAATTCCAGCTACGACTCGAGGTGCAGGTGCAGAGCAGTTTTCCTTGCGTGGCTCTGCGTCGGTGCAAAACACCAGTGGTGATATTTAATCGGCCTCCTGGTTAAATTTTTCCTTTCAGTTAATTTACAATTTCGTTCCACTTTTTAATACAAACAGTAACAATAAAAATGTATAGATTATTTAACGTCTATGGTCACAAATAATATTTCTACATCATTATTTTAGAAAGAATGGTCATCTAAAGTGCTCACTTCACCGCGAATCAATTATTCAACAGGAATTTAAAGAGTACGCTGTTTGTGTTGCTGTAAGCCATCTCCTTGACTGTTTTTAATAACACACTACCCTATAGTCCAGTGAAAAATATCAGGATAGTGGTTCAAGTAACAAATAAAGGCGTTAACAGTTTTTATCAATTTTACTTTTTAACTGACCGAGGCGGCTAAGCTACGAATTTTATGTTAGTTACTTACACCTTACACGATTTGACATATCTTGAATTAAATTTTCTGGTCTGAAATTGTACTGTTGGTTTCATTCATAGTTGCAGTTTTTTACGTGACTGCAGAAATATTTATTTACGTGTAATTAATTTGGAGGGAGGTTTTCTTACTTGCTTAATAAATATCGTAAAGGTAAGGATGATACTCGAGGGCCAGGATATGGAACCCAGAATGCAGATCTTATGAATGGCAGTTAGTAGGCAATTTGCATACCTCGAAGGAAGATATTAAATGAAGCTCTACGATTGAGAAACGCCGTGATGAAGGAAGGGGGTGGGGGTTCCCCGAGAGGGCCTGCCGGCCAGCGAAATCCGGTGACCGACCCCGCAAGTGGTCTGACTATTCGGCCACCATAGTCCCATTTTTACATGTTGTTTTCAATACTTGGAACTATACGATCATACGTTTTCTTGAAATACACTGCATAAGGTTAAATTAATAGTATTCTACGTCGATGTTTTACTTTAAAATCAATGAAGTACTGTGAAAGCAGAAAAGTATTTTGCACATCTGGGAGAAATTCGCATTCTACCTATAGTTTAATGAATGGGTCATAACGTAAAGTTATGATTATCTCCCTAACATATTTCGATAATATCTATTTTTAATCTCTCAAGAGAGTACTATTTAAACCAGTTCTTCTCAGGCGACCTACCCATCAAAAGTACTACTTTTATAAATTGGCTTAAATGAAACAGTAACGTGTTTTTAATTTTTGGCTGTATCTAATGGACTTGCCCGATGTTTTGCCTCGGAAGCATCAAAATTCTGAAAATCTTAGAAGATTTTAAATTTGTATTTTTAACAAGGGACAGGGAATAATAACTTCACCAACTGCCCACGTATTGTTTTTTTTTTTTTTACGAAAGATGATATTAAATGTTTAGTTACCAAAAATAAAATTAGAATTTCTGAAATGCCATGGTGGTGTAACACTATGTTAATATTAGAAACGGAAACAATAAGGGGCATCCCTTGTTATATTCATAGTTCACGTGGTATGTATAGACACTACAAACTGTTTGGTCAGACATTCGGGAACCATGGACTTATTACGTAATATAGTAACCAAGACAAGGAATTTTAGTATGAAAAGAAAAAAGATGTCTCTGAATGTAATGATTTCGTTTGGAGGAATTCTGTTTTATTTAGTTTTATTTAGCTCTGTTATATTCGTGCTGAAAGTGTGAGCTCTTCAGGCTCAGAATTAAAAGTAGGACACCTCACCTACTCCTCTCACTTCTAGGCTTCTCCACCGCAGAGCCTCTAGTGTTAGCTTCAGGGCATGCAGGTGCCTAATGGTAGCAAGAAATAAGTCTGCATTCGGCGTACTATACCATGCCCTCGGGTACCCCTCCCCCATATGAAATTTAAAAAATGGTTGGAAATCAAAACTATTTTCAATTTTGTAAACGATATCCCTGAAGCATTCATTAACGAGAAGAAACATATTTCAGACGAGGATAGACTGCCAATGTCGTCGCACATTTGAAGCGCATTTAGGAAATTTAAAATCGCATAGTTAGCTTTTTCCAGACTATTCTTTAAATTAAGGTATAGCATTCGGATGCATGACAGACTTATAAGTAGTCATGCATTAAAGTTACTACAAAGTTCCTCTAAAATGTAGTCACACTGTAATCGCATAGTATCGGTATCATTCGCAGTTATTAAATACTTTTTTTTTTCATTTTTTAAACAGAGAACAATTTGAAGTTTTTTACTATAGCATGAATTGTTTATTCGTTGCGCTACAGTTCATTTGTGATAATTGGACTTTGAACGTAATTAGGCCGTAATCAGTCAAGCAAATTATGAATATTAAAGAAATGCTTGTCTTATTGTGGCGTAGTTAAAGTTGACAATTCAGTCGCCAAGTTTGTACCGTATTGCGTTTTTCATTTTTCTTATCCGAATTTAATAAATTAAAAATTAAATAATCGAATATGACGAATGATGCTGTGTCATTGGACACTTACCTGCCTAGGAAACCTAGCGGCAGCAAGGGTACGGTTTGATATCAAATTATTTCTAAATCATTAACATATTTTATTTTGATGTAAAAGCATGTATGATCTTGTAAGTTAGTAAGAAAATTCCTCTTGAGTGAGTTTTCATTGAGTAGGCTAATTCATTGGTTTATGTTTTGTACATATGCAACCTTATATATATTATATATATATATATATGTATATATATATTATATATATGTATATATATAATCTTAAATAGACCAACGTTTTTGCTTATAAGATTTTAGGAAAATATATTTATGCTAAAAATTAGTTTCACGTTTCAGTCCACTTGTCCAAATGTGCTGCACTCGTAGTTGATGTGTTTAATCGTGGACGACGCACCATAGTTATGTCATGTGAATCAAGCGAAAATCCTTGTTACGTACATTATTTATTTTAAGTGTCATAATGATAAAATTATAGACGGGGTTATTCTGTTTTACTAAACAGTTGACAATAAATTTATTTTTGTGTACCTTTACACACTTTGATAATATAGAAGGAGTGGAATGAGAAATTTGAAAGACTGTAACAGAACAGGAGCTCATTTATACAAAATTAAGCCAGTTCGCAGTAATTTGGGATTACACCGTCGATTCCTGTACAATAAAGTTTGTACGCATAGCCAAATGTATGAAGGTAAGGCAATTTAAGTGAGTTTTATGTCTTGTCGACAGCGAAGTTATAAAGATGGTGACTCACAACTTTACACAGTGATAGGAACTGGAAAGCGAATCGGCCATGGCCATTGGTAAATAATCATCCCGGCTTTTCCTAGAGCGATTTCGGTAACCAATGAAAAACTAAATCAGTTGTCCGGAACCTGGAATTGAACCCTGGTCATTCCGAATAAGATAGCAACGAGTTACCGTTGCGCTACCTTACTCGTCCTGCAGTAAAATGAATCACAATTTGTTTTTATGTCCACAAAGCATAAACATTTTTAACGTTGCTATCCTGTATACTTCTGCAAGTTCTTTCCCTCTCTCTCTCTCTCTCTCTCTCTCTCTCTCTCTCTCTTGTAAAGATATTGCAACTTATTTTTAATTTATGTATTTAATCCCATTTATAGAACAAATTAAAATGAAGTTTTTACAAGTAGGACTGTTTCATAAGTCTTGTTTTCAGAAAAAATAAGTAATAATACAAATGTTGGCTCAAACTTAGCATGTAATAGTTACTGCAGATTCGTAAAAATGGAATCATATGAGCACAGGAATTCTGGTTGCTTTGAAGTTCATGCTGCTAAGTACTGACACTATTTATCTGCTTTATTATTTGGTAATAATACCTAGTGTAAGGTACCCAGTTTAATGTACGTCATATGGCTAGAAAGCTGTAAAACGTAAGTGGTAAAATTAGCTCGAAATAGACAGTAGTAATGGGAAAATGCTTAATTCTGTCCGTCGCTGGTAGTAACTAACATCACATGATAATTTACTTATTTGTTAAAGTATGCTTTAAAGGTAAATATTCGACTAAGCTAGTAATTTTATTTGTTATATCGAAATGACAACAATTTTCCGCAATATTAGAAGGTACGAAAACTGAACGTTAGAATATTTACATGTTAACGTCGTAATTAATAACATTATCGGGTAGACTAATAAACTGTGTAAATTCCCCATTCCTTGTACGAGTACTCCACTATGGTTTCTCCAGTTCTGATTGGCCCACGGTCGCATGTGCCCACGGGGCGGGAGGATGAGTGAAGGGAGGCAGGTTGCAGACGACAACACCGGCAAGTGTCTCGAGCGAGAGAGAGAGAGTAGAACTAGACAAAGATTGCTTTCCCGGCCTGTCCGCCGACAGACCGCGCGGCTGAGCGAAACTAATGCTGCACCAACTACAAATTCTTGCCTGGGAAGAAAGGATGAATATTTAGCATTGGGAAGTTTCCTCTAGACTATTCTTGCTCAATGGCCCTGGCCAGATGAGCGGTGGTGTGTAGTCAATGCTTCCTATTGCCCTGCTAGCTGTGATCAGAGGCGGATCTCCAACGAGGCGAATGTAAGTGAACTCCTGTAGTTTGGTTAGTTGGGGTCTCATGGAGTGCGGAGGCAGCCACCGTCATGTATAGTGCTTGATTCATCTTTCCAACCCTTTTCTAAATTCCATTTCGGCTCCGTCCATCCTAATCATGCTTAAGTTTAAATTTTGATTTGTTAAATTGTGTTTGACCTTGATTTGATACCGCGACAGCACGAGCAGTGCCGACGTTTTAGTGCACTGGGTGTGCCCATGCTGATGTGTGTAATTTTGCACTCAAGTTTCTGTGATGTTGGTTCACTTATAATTAATTGCATGCATGCATCATGTTGGAAGACTTAAAAAGGAAGTCACTTACGTGAGTCGACGATTTTTGCACGTTTTATGTTCACAGTTTTGATGGTTTCGAATGGCGCATTTACCAATAACCTTCAATTTAATAATTACTTGTAAACTCTTTGCGTGCCTTCATGATTAATACCTGTTTGATTTGTCTAGGATTTGAGTAATACCTTCGACTCGAAAAACCTAATTTTAGAGAAGCCTAAGATATGCTTAATTATTTTGAAACCTGCTTTGTTCAGTTTTATGTCAGTTAAATTGATTTAAAATTGCTTTCTGTTGGAAAGCTGTATGTCATATTTGTATACTCTAGATGCCCCGCATATCACTAAACAGGTTACCCTTTGTTGTAGTACGCTATTAATGCGCGAGTATCTTGCAAATGTAAATCATGTTTGGATTGTTTACATTACGTCAAGATACGCTGTATTGTTATAAATTACTGTAAACTTACTCAAGCTGTTGCATCTGTTAATGTTTCACGTATTTCATGCTAGTGGAGAAATAAATGTTGGTAACACCTTATCTTTGTTTGCACATGTATGAGTTGGTGCTAATTTATATCGCATATCACACCAGCTGTCTCAAAAATATAAACATTAACCTCCGTTCGGTCGTCTCCAACACGATATTGTATTATTCGAAGTAAACTGATGACGTACTCGTAGCGTTGACTAGATGGAAATACCCGAAGTTGAACGAAGCTGGTGGGGACGGAGTGCTGTAGTTCCAAATTGTAAACATTATAAAACTTAGATGTAAAGCAAAATTGCATTATTCAACCTAACTAATGTTAACAGTGAAGAGAAACCTATGCGTGTATTTAAAAGGCATTTTTCATTAGAAAATCATACAAAATTTGAGAATTTAATCCAAAACCAACCATAGGAAGCAGTTTCTAAGGACAGTACACTTTTTAAATATTTATTTGTAGAATGTTTTCCAAAATATATTTTTACAAAGAAACCAAACTCAGTGTATCGAGTCCCAAAAAGAAAGTGTTATAATATAATATTTTATGTATCCCACGGAGGACGACGGTACAGAACCAAAGTAAAGCACTATGTATACTGTATAGTAATAAAATTTAAAAATAATAATTTCTGTGGAAAAATAATATTAAAATTTGTTTCTCTGATGGTGTACAGATAACGAATGCTAAATCTATATCAGACATTATAAACAACTATTTTATCATACTTGTTTGTATTCTTCCTTGGAAGCCAATACAATCATTTTAATGTTAAAAGATTGACGTAACTGATGATATGGTTCAATCTATGAGCCTAGATTATGTTTTATGCTCTAATTAGTGAGATTCCTAGTAAAAATATTAAAAATTACTGTTCAGTGCCTGTTAAAGCCATTAGCATTATTAGTTAATAAATCATTTAAAAGTTGCTTTGTTCCTGATGACTTAAATATAGCAAACCTTATGTCATCTATATATATATATATATATATATATATATATATATATATATAAATGAAAGGTGACTGATTGACTGACTGACTGACTGACATATCAAACTGCAGCCCAAACCACTGGACCTAGAATCGTGAAATTTTGTGTGGGGGTTCCCTTCAGGTCGTAGGCGAGCACTGAGAAGGGATTTTTCGAAATTCGACCTCTAAGGGGGTGAAAAGGGGTGAAATGTGTTTCCGAAGAAACGTCGATAGAGCTCGAACCCGACGGCCTATCATCGTGATTTTTACTTTAATAGGACACTCGTAAAAATGCATATTAGCCAATTTAAGGATTTTTCGAAGTTCAACTTTTAAGGGGCTGAAAAGACGTTAAATG
>PNEQ01077786.1:0-16663 GCA_003012365.1 Medauroidea extradentata
GCTTGTTTTTTTTGTAAGGCAACAACACTGGCATGCACTCGGCCTAGCATCTGTCTTACATATTTTTTACCACTCTTTTGTGTTTGGGGAGCTCTGCAATTCCTTGCAGAACCCGATCCACCTTCCTCTGCGCTTGCATCCTCCTGGCATTTGGTATTTTCTTTGGCCAATGTTAACGGAGGATGCAGGTGGGGTAACATCATCTACTTCCTGGTCCAAAGTTACAGAGAGAGATTGTGGATGTTTTGTCAACCTTTCGATTTCATGTTGTTGTGTTCACTGCGGACATAAAGCAAATGTATCGCCAAGTTGTGGTTCACCTGACCATCAAGACTATCAACGTATCGTATGGCGCTTTAGCGACAGTAGCCCAATCGAAGACTATCGGCTGAAAACCGTCACATATGGGGTATCATCTGCCCCTTACCTGGCCATTCGTACGGTGCAGCAATTGGCTCAAGATGAGGCGTCCCAATTCCCTATGGCATCTAAGGTCCTGCAGACAGATATTTATGTTGATGACATTGTTACTGGCTCCCATTCAGTCAACTCAGTGTTAGATATTCAGAAGGAACTGATAGCTTGTCTTGCCCAGGGTGGATTCAAGTTACGCAAGTTTATGAGCAATCATCCAGCTCTGTTAGAATGGCTTCCTGCTGATGATATTGAACACAGTCGTTCTGCTTGGATGTGGACAGTCGTGTGGTCAAGGTACTGGGCTTGCAGTGGGATCCATCATCAGACACATTTCATTACAAGATTCAAAACAGCTCTGATGCTGCAACAAAACGCATCATTTTGTCAACTGTCGCAAGGATCTTTGATCATCTAGGATGGCTTTGTACTCTGCTTATATTCGTGAAGCATCTTCTCCAGGTCTTGTGGTTGAAGACGATTGGCTGGGATGACAACCTCCCGCCTGAGATAGCGGAGCGCTGGAGAAGCTTCAACGAAGGCCTTCCCCGTCTGTCGTCCATTGCAGTTCCTCGATGCATTAGAGGTCCAGAAGGCTGTACACATGAAATTAATGGGTTTTCGGACACTTCGGAGGTCGGTTATGCTGCAGTAGTATATCTACGCATCCTGGGTCCTGGAGATGATATTGCCATCAAATTGCTAGTTGGCAAGTCAAAGGTAGCGCCAGTGAAGGTGCAGTCACTGCCTCGTTTGGAACTTTGTGGCGCATTACTTCTAGCTCGTCTACTAGCACATGTCATTGAGACCTATAGTAGAGAACTTTGTGTGTCCTCGGTAAGTGCGTGGACTGACTCCCAAGTGGTTTTATCCTGGATAAATACGTCCCCTCATTTGTTGAAGACGTTTGTTGCTAACAGGGTAAGTGAACTCCAGTAACTCACCCAGCCCTCTTGGTGGAGATATGTACCATCACAGAACAATCCAGCTGATTGCGCATCACGAGGCCTTTTGCCGGCTCAACTACTGTGTCATCATCTATGGTGGACAGGTCCATCTTGGCTGAGGGAGTCTGCCAGCCAGTGGCCACCTGACGCAGTGGGTGCAGAGGTTGAAAGATCATCATTTGAACGGAAGACTGTGGCATTAGGGATATTCACACCTGTCGGAGACCTCTGTTCCTTGGTATCCAAGTTCAGTCATCTTACTAAACTTCTGAGAGTCACCCGCTACATATTACGTTTTGTCCATAGTTGTCGTGTTTCCCAGACAACAAGGTTATATGGAAGCCTCAACCCCTCTGAATTAAATCAGGCTTTAAAATTCTGGCTGCACAGTGTTCAGTCTGACTCGTTTGAGAAAGATATTTTGGCTATTAGAAAGACTGAATGTACATCTCCTCAAATCCGGAAATTAGTAGCCTTCCTTGACGAGGACGGCCTGATTAGGGTGGGCGGTCGTTTATCGCATTCCTCAGTTCCATTTGATCAAAAACATCCTCTGTTGCTTTCTAAGTCGAACCCCCTGACTGACCTTATCATCAGCCATTACCATGAGAAGAACTATCATCCAGGCGTGCAGACTCTTAGAGGCATCCTGAGAGAGCAATTTTGGATTCTGGCAGACAAGAATGCCATCACCAGTCGTTTACATCACTGTCTTCGTTGTTTCAGACAAAGGCCCTTGCCATGTCAACCTGTAATGGGAGATCTACCAGCCATGAGAGTTCAGCATATCAAACCCTTTTCTAAAGCAGGTGTGGACTATGCTGGTCCCTTCGCTATCAAAGTTGCTCGATTGCGCAGGGCAGCTGTCATGAAGGCCTATTTGTGCCTCTTGTGTGTTGTGCCACCAAGGCAGTTCATGTGGAGCTTGCTTCTGATTTGTCTACGTATGTCTTCCTGGCAGCATACAAGAGATTTATAGCGAGACGTGGCAGATCCTCTGATATATTTTCAGATTGTGGGACCAACTTTGTTGGAGCTCAGGCCCATCTGCAAGATCTCCAGAGGTTACTTTTGTCTTCTATACACCAGCAAACTGTCATTGACTCAATGTCCTCACTAGGTGTCAGATGGCACTTTAACCCCCTGACAGCTCCTCATTTCGGTGGCCTCTGGGAAGCTGGGGTGAAGTCTTTCAAGGCTCATCTGCATCGAGTAGTTGGTCAACAAGTGTTGACTTTCGAGGAATTGTACACAGTAGTGGTGCAGGTGGAGGCTACTCTAAACTCCAAGCCACTATGTCCTTTGAGTAGTGATCCCAACGATCTCTGTGCCCTCACGCCAGGGCATTTCCTGACACTGGAACCTCTGGTGACTATGCCCGAGCCTGACCTCTGTGACATCCAACTGAATCGTCTTCAGCGGTGGCAACTGGTCTAACGAATTCAGCAAGACTTTTGGAATCGCTGGCGCCGGGACTATCTACACACCTTACAGCAACGGCAAAAGTGGCATAAGCATGTAACCGGCCCTGCTCCCAACCAGCTTGTGTTGCTGAAGGATTACAGACTCCCACCTCTGCAGTGGCGCTTGGGTCGGATCCGTGAGCTCCACCCTGGAAAGGACGGTGTGGCCAGTGGACAACTTAGGCGACCCATTGTGAAGCTGTGCCCACTACCGTTTGTATCTTGAAATTAGTTATTTCAAGGAGGGCGGTATGTTGGGACGTGTAAATTTTGTAAATAGTTTGCTTGTGATACTTGTTTTTACATTATGGATGCCTCAAGTTTATGTCTGCGCTGTTTGTTATTGCTGTGTGTGTGGTGGCACTGTGGCACTATCTCAGGAGTTGGCGACCCTGGGATGCAACGAACAAGAGACAGTCGTTAGTCGTCGTCATGGCGGTGAGTTGAGCTTCCGTGGCAGCTCACCAGAAATCGATGTCGTACCGTTGCATCTTATTATAAAAGTTTGTTATACAGTCCATTTCTTTGTTGCAAAACATACTGTAAAAGAGGTGTAGTGTTATTATGATATAGTGTTTTGCGGACCTGTGTGTGTGTGTGTGTGTGAGAGAGAGACAAGTGTTGTCTGGCGCTAGACAAGCGAACATCGACAGTGTAATGGCTCGAGTCATGATAGAGACACATAAACATCACATGGTGTCAGTTGTAAAACGGCGATGAACCGCGTTCGAGGCCGTGGCAATCCGGCAGACAAACGGTTTCGCGAGTGTCACAATTGAAGTAACGAAGTTTTGTTGCGGGCGAGTTTGTCGGAGAGTATAAAATATCGGTACTGCGTAGTGTCGGATCGCAAGGAAAATGGCGGTCGCGGCGCAATTTCACATCGCACCACCCGATAATTTTGATTTCCGCACACCGTCGGAGTGGCCCAAATGGATTAAAAGGTTCGAACGATTTCGTATCGCCTCTGACTTGCAGGATAGGTCGCAATCATCACAGTTCAACTTGTTATTGTACTGCATGGGGCCCGAGGCAGACGATATGTTGGAATCTTTCGCTTTAAAGAAGGAACAAGCGGAAAATTACAGTGCAGTGAAATGCCATTTTGATACGTTTTTTTCGGTGAACAAAAACATTATTTACGAGAGGGCAAAATTCTTTAAGAGACGACAGCAAGAGAGTGGACCGGCCGACACATTTATAAACGATGTGTTCAAAATGGCCGAAACTTGCGAACTGAAGTCGCTGAGCCGACCGCCCTAACAGCAGCGCCAAAAACCTACAGCATTGTCGTGAACTTAGTGAACTACAGCCAAACAACAAGGGGTCAAGTTTCCAGGCGAGTGTCAAGACCTGTTCTTCTATGGCCGTGGTTAAAAGTTATAGAGGTGTGTAGGCCCGGATATTTTCTGGACCTTTTTCCAAAACCACATCCAGCTCTTCGGAACTGGTTCCTCGTACCGGTTCTGGCGGACCCATTGGGTCCGACCGTCTGGCTGTGTGCTAGACAGTTAAAATTAAAAAGAAAATTCAAATGTGTTGCGTACCTACTGACCATAAAATGAAACCATTAGCAACCTTATTTTATGCTGATTCCCGGCACTTTATCCCCATCCCAAAACCAAATGTTTTAAAGTTTGTCAGAGCTGGGTGAACAATTAATATTGGTTGAAATAGATAGGTACGTTCGCATCACGGTCGTAGAAGAACAGGTCTGGACACTCGCCTGGATATTTGACCCCCTTGTTGTTTGGCTGCAGTTAACCAAGTTTCCGAAATATTGTGTTTTATTGGCGCCAATCTTAGGGCGGTCGGACTAAACTCCACCCACTTCCTTTCCGCTAAAATAAACAATTGATCAAAACGTATTTTTTTATCAGTTTATGAAATACTTCCTTTGCTCACAAATTTAAGAAAAAGCTCAAGCAATCTTTATTTACTTATAAATTTAAAAATGGAAAGAAGTGGACGGAGTTTGAGTCCGACCGCCCGGAAAACAGTGCTAAAAAGTACTACATTCTCGGTAACTTGACGATCTACAGCCAAACAAGAGGGCCAAACAAAATACATTGGTAGCTATGCGAGTGTCCAGACCTGTTCTTCTACGACCGTGCCCGAGAGCTGCAATAGCACAAAGAGTCGCCAGGTCAAGGTCGAGAAAAAACAAACCTATTACTATTTATACATCGGGTAATTTTCATTTTCAATTACAATACTAGAAGTAGAGCAGTTAAGTTCTAGTTCCTCTAAGGAGCTGGACATGTAGCACGAGTTTAATTTCATCAAAACATTTCCATGTATTTTGTTTCCCTCTCCACCGGAACACAAAACTTCGCGCGCACACAACTTACCATTCCCCTTCCCGCTCAATATAATTTCTGTTCACAACTTCATCCCTCCTATGTGATCAAGGGATTCCACCTTCCATTTTTCCTTCCCCCTTCCTCATTACCAATCCAGTTCAGTTCCAATTTGGTTCCAGTTCCGCTGTGGAGCTGGAGTTGGTGCGCGAGTCCGATTTGATAGAAACAGTTCCAGCATACTTGGTTCGTGTTACCACTGTTGGGTCACGCGAAGCAGCACATCCTCCACCTACCTTCTTCCTCCTCACCATAATTCACTCGCACTACTTTCCTTGTCTCCCCCTATTTTCCCTCCGCGCCATCGAATCTCGCATCATAGTTCTGTCCATATCTTCTTTCCGCCAGTTCGCCACCTGCCATTTCGTTGTGACGATAGGCCTTGTGAAAAGTACCGCGTTGTTTGGAGATTCGTACCAGTTCACCAATATTTGCTTTAGGTTTACGGGAATCCTTCTATTTTTTGTTAGAGTACACAGTACGAAGCAAAGTAGAGTCCTTAACATCTTTAGGTTTCATATGCGTAGTTCAGTGAACCGTAGCATTATATTCGGAAACAAGTCTCGTAAGTAATGCAAGCCACTTATATTTTTCATTAGCAGTGAAATGCATCCAAAGTTTAGTTTTAAGAGTTCTATGGAAGCGTTCAACGATGCTGGCCTTAAGTCCCGAGTAAGTCCATTAGTGATTTATACCGTACTTGTCCATAAGTTTTCGGAAAATAGCATTAAAGTATTCGCGGCCATCGTCTGTATGAATAATTCTAGGTATTCGTCCACAAGCGAAAATGGTGTCCATAGCTTTTGCAACTCCTCGGGCATCTTGTTCTTGAGAGGTATGGCCCAGGCATACTTTAAAAATGTATCGATGACTGTTAAAATATAGCGTTTCCCTTTATTTACACTGGAAAAGTCTTGCATTTCTATAATATCAGACTGAAAAGTATCGTCCACTCCTTTTATCACATACTTTCTCCTGGGATATTTTTTTTCTAGCTGCTTTATGAAGTTCGTTGGAAACTTCATATTTCATCATTTTTCATTGTAACCAGCCTCAATCAGTTCCTCAAGTATGTAAATTAATACATTAGTGTGTGAGCAATTGCCTGCTGTCTGCGAAGCCAGGAAAATTCTCAGTCTATCAACTAATTCATTTGGATCGTCCCAGAAAACGTAGTCGATTTTATTTTCGATTATAAGTTTTTGTGTTAGGCCTGTGCTAACGGACATGCTTAACCTCGGAAATAGCTTGGCTACAATGGCAAATTTTTCGTGCGATACATCTTTAAATCTTCTTGTTGCAGGACTATCGTTGCCATAGTGAGCATTACTGTACCGCAACAAAAGTCAATACCTACACAGATCTGATTCAGTAAAATGCTCTGGTTTTTACTTCATCCTCGACAGTAATATGGATGGGTAAACTCAATTCTTGCTGGTCGATATGTATATTACCATAACCAACTTGCGGAGCCTGCGATGATATGTGAGGTGCCTGAGATGATTGTGGAGCGGGTGTAGTTATGTGAGGAGCGAGCATAGTTGTGTGCGGAGCGAGCGTAGTTGTGTGCGAAGCGAGAGTAGTTGTTTGCGGAGCGAGCATAGTTGTGTGTGGAGCGAGCATAGTTGTGTGCGGAGCGAGCATAGTTGTGTGCGAAGCGAGCATAGTTGTGTGCGGAGCGAGCATAGTTGTGTGCGGAATGAGCATAGAAAATAGTTGTGATTGCTGCTTAGGTTGTTGTTGAGGTTCTTGTTTTAGATTAGGTTGTAGAGTTCCAATACCACAAATCCTAGAATGTCTCTTCAAAATATCACTCCGAGTAAACCGACGATGAAAGACTGCACACTGAAATTTCATTCTAGAAGTTTTTTTTTTTTCATCTTACATGTACTTTCTTCATGTCGCAACACATTGCGGAGGGACGTCAATACTTTGCCACAGAGGCGACAACGGAAGTAAATCGTTAATGAACATACCGCTCGAATGCTAGAAATATACTGAAAACGAGCACCCAGGTACATTTACTAAGTACGGTACTATTATCTAAGTACGCCGAGATTCGCTCGATGTTTCCTTACATGCGTCTGTTACATGTGCGGGAAGGTTATCTGCCTGTTTATGTTTATTTATACCGAAACAAAAATGTATAAAAGAAATAAAATAATAGTCTTTCATCTCAGTTTACTCCCATGTCTTGTGGAGTAAGGTCTGTAAAAATCAGATTGCGGTATCCTCAACTCTCTCATGAATAATCTGCCATTCGAAGCACATATTTCTGGCTACAAGTTTTGTGGTCCAGGGACAAAGCTACAGAAAAGACTAGCACGAGGTAACAGTGGTATCAACGCACTTGACGAATCTTGCAAGCGGCACGGTGTATCTTACGCTCAATACAAAAATTTGAAATCTAGACACGAGGCCGATAAGGTACTAGCACACAGAGCCAACGAGATACGCAAAGCGTCAGATACAAGAATCGGAGAAAAAATAGCCGCACGGGGTGTCTCCAACATAATGAAAGCCAGGATCAAGCTGGGCACGGATTTGCAACCACGCAAAACCAGGAAAATACGTAAAACAAATACCAAGAGAAAAAATCCTGTATCGAGAAAAAAGCGATATATGAAGACTGGCGGCATCCTGCCCCTTATTAATTCCTGCTATAGGGGCTCTGGCCGGTATTGTGGGTGCAGTAACAAACATTGTATGTGCGGCGAAGAAGGCTTCTAATGACCGAAAACAACTGGACGAAAACATTCGTCACAACCGTACACTAGAAGCAATTGCTATGGGTAAAAAAAAAAACGGTCAAGGACTTTATACGTCGCCCGTACCACGGCGGAGGTGCAAGAAAGAAGAAAAAGAAGCGCCGTACGAAAAGATCTTTAGGTCCCGGCCTAGAATACCACTGACGAACATTGACAAAGAATTTTATCCCTGCAAACTAATAATACAAAACTTTAGGGGAGTGTATGCGTAATAAACTTCCATCAAAACCCAAACAAAACGAATGTGGCATATTAAACCAGGATACCTCAGACGGCCCCGGGCACACACTGGGTAGCTTACGAAAAGGGTGAGAGAAGAGCCGAATATTACGACAGTTTTGGCAATTTGTGTCCACTGCCGAGCTATGCAAATACCGTAACACTATACTAACATACAACTACGAAACCCCAGCAATTACCAAACACGTTGAACTGTGGTCATTTGTGCCTTTCATACCTATCTAAAATACAGTGATGTGTAAACAATTTTTATTCGCTTAAAAACATAATAAAAAGCCCTGCACACCTATGACTGTCCATCAATATGTCTGTGTCAATCGTTATGAGTGGCAATACTTCTGAACTGAGAGTCACATTTAACTTACTCTGGAACTAGAAGAAGGCGACTGGAGCATCGGTCTCGTTCTTTTTCAAACATACATCTCTTTTGCGAATATTTAAGTAAATAAAAATTCATTGTTACGATATGTGCCAAAAGGAAGCAACGAAACGAGGGAAATGAATATTCCTACAGGTGCGTACGAACTAGGAGACATAACTAATTTCATCAGGAAGTCTTTACCTGCAGACATAGCATTTGAACTAGGTGGTAACCGAAACACTTTGAAGGCGGAAATATTCTGCAGTGAAAATATAGACTTTACAAAACAAGATACGATTAGTGCAATGCTAGGGTTCGAACCCAGAGTATACGAAGCAGCAGGACAGACACACGTAGGCCTATCGTCACAGCCCGTCAACATTATGGCAGTAAATGTAATTTGTATAAACTGCAATTTGGCAAATCGTAGTTATAAAGTTGTTAATAATTTAAGTATTTTCTTATTATTTTATGTTTAACTATCAAGAAACTGTTGTTTCAAATAAATGTGATTATGATCCTGGACATATTCTACAAATTATTAAACCAATTGGCTTAACTACTTAAATAGGACGTCACGACTGTAGCCAGTCACTGTCAAAGAATATTTGACTGTGTGGACTTCACTGTGGCCTATCTGACTCAACCCTCGGCATATGTGAAGTGTGTAAATATAGAATAAACATCTCACAAAACCATCAACCCATTTATATTATTGATTGCATTATTTACTATTAGAATACCACAAAATATTACTACAAACTTCATTAAAAATACATTACTGAATAAAAATTGCCACCAATCCCCTTAAATCTAAATTACCACCAGTTCCTTTGTCAAAATTTAAATTTACCAATATATAACATTTTGTTTTCATTTGGTAGACAATTAAAATACTTAGTTATTTTGTTTTGATTTGGAAGACTGTTAAAATACTTAATTCCTAGCTAAATAAAAATATTCTGCATTACAAATTGGTAATATCTTTTAGTATATATTTATAGACCTATTTGTGGCGTACATATGTAGGCCTACAGAGGCACTATTTGGTAGACAATGGAAATCACACCGATGTCTAGAGTATGTTAGCCCAAAGGGGTATATTTTACGTATACTCAGTATATGTTACTTTAACTAAAAAGGGGTTTTCATTATTATAACAGATTATATCAAATAATAACAAAAATTTTTACACTTGCAATAGGGCTAACGCCTGGTGGCGAGCAGGCTCCTCCCCATCTCCACAGCACCAACCCTCCAGTCCCTTCCTAAACCTCCCAACCGCCTTCACAGTTCTCCAACAAACAACAAACTGGTGAAACTTGCTTTTACAAATGCAAGTAAGTCTCTAATTTTTGGGGAAAAAATTGCCAACAAAAATTTGTTTTATACAAAAGAAAGGAAATTTAATCACTTATAGTCTAATAACACATGATTTACTACAAAAAAATTCTGGTGATATTTCATTTCCTCGGCTGCTATAATTGCTTGTATAATATCGGGCACATGAGACTCTGCAGATCAGATGTGAAATAGTTAAAGCAATGTTCACTGTTCATTAACCTAATTGTTTATTTCCAAGTTGGATTTTAATTGAAATTATTTCCAATAGTCACTATATGTAAAACGATCGGCATTCTCTTGGTAGGCGAACAAATTGAGGTACACTGTTCCAAAGTCGATACCAGAGACACTATTCAACGCTGGAAATTATAAGATGTGTGATAATAATGCCACGATCGTCTCGCATACAACCAGCTACTTCGACATCTTGGATTCTCTCTCTCTAAAAAAAAAAAAAAAAAAAAAAAAAAAAACGATACCAGCCCGTGGTGATTTCCCGTTACTATCTTCTCATGCGACCCTTTGCAGGCCAATATCAATACAGCATTCAAAACACGCAACTTCAGAACAGCATACTACGAAAGTACGGACGTCACTGACGCCTGTACTCTCTCTCTCCTTTTTTTTTTTTTCTTATCTATTTACCTAGGACGTGAGCATTTTAGTTTACTCATGACACAAATTATAGAACCGAAAATACGTACTTAGGGGCGCTAAAGTTAATAACCAAGCACAATGCCTCACTCTGAATTATTGAAAAACAATACCAACAAATAATGCACTAATTAAATAAACACCTGGCTTAGAGAACTTAGGCCAATTGAAGTACGTAACTGTTACATTACAAACTTTTGCTGTAAAATTAACTAGCACGATTAATGAAAAAGAGAACTATTGCTAATATTTTTAAAATAAGAAAAACCTTAATTTGGGAAACAAGAATTTTCAAGTTACGACTATTGCTTGAAAAATACTTCTTTTTAATTTTTTTTAAAGCCCGATGTTGACATTATTGCTATTATTTCAGCTATGAGCTCATATCACATTTTGAATATGGATACACAAAATGACTTTGCAAAACTTAGCGATTTATAGGTTGGTAAAGATAACATTTTTTAATTTGCACATCTAGTTTGACGATTTTGTTTATTTACTATTAACAAATTAGCGAATGTAAATATTTGGGTTGGTTACAAGTTAGATATGTAGGAATAACATCGATTTAAGTTTACGCTTCTCCTTCGAATGCAGCTAATTCAACTTGTCATAATTTTGTGTAACATGGTCCCTTCGTTTTAGATTGAAAATAAAACGAATAGGGGCATTATGAAGTCTTTGTAAATTTGAAGAAAATAAAATGTCATTTGTGTGGATAAAAAGCATTCATTAGGATAACATTGCCAATATGTAGTCTTACAAAAGGCATTAATATCACAGACTGAGAGACTCTTGTAAACATTCAAATAATAAGATTTCTAATCAGAGATTACTTTGACTGTATGAATGTTATCTAACATAGCTATACCCTATCTGCAAAAATTAATTCTTCAGAAAACCAGTTTTAACAAAATTGAATTTATGATACACATAACCGTTCGAAGTTTTTTGGAAGTAAACGGAAATAATTGTTAAATTAACATTACGATTAAGGACCTTCAGATACATTTTGAATTCTACATAAATACCTATATTATCTATATACATTTTAATTATCGGCACCTAGTCCGCCAGATTGTTTCATTGCGTTATATGCACCTCTCTGCAGCTCTCTTCCATGCATCTGTGATTGGATGTTTCAAGTCTCACTCGTCTTGGAGTTCATTGGTAATGGCTTTAACTTTGGGATGGGGCACATTAAATGGGGAAGTAAGTGGAGCGGTTGGTAAGAATGTTCAAAATGGTGAGAGACATGGGAGGATGAACACAGCTGGTAAACAAGGTACAGAGTAAGATTTTCAGGGAAAGGGGAGATCATGAATGAGTACTACAGAGGGTTGGAAAGAGGACCAAGAGTGTAAAAAGCACCATGATGGTAGGAACTGTAAAAGAGTGGAATGAGTTGGGAAAGGATGTAGTGAGGGTGACGGGAGCAATCGAGTTTAGGGAAAATTTGTTGGGGTTTGCCACGGGACGGCAGCCCAATCGCAAGTAAAAAATTCAATTCAATAAAGCTCTAATTTTATAACTGTAAACATTTGAAGTTGTGTTTGTCAAATTTAGAGCACACTATTCAGGTCGTAATTTAAAATAATTTGTTGACCTTTCTGTGGTTGAGCTGATTACGTATTTGTAATACTTTGAGATGTTTTAAAATGACCACAGTTCATCGACGTTAACGGGCCTCCATGTCTGCCCTTCAAATGCGTTGCAGCGAGTTACGACTATTCTTTTTTGGACGAAACTATTTAACGCGCATTATATCTGTATACATACGAAAAGAACCACACTTCAAATATTTCGCTATAGTTTTGAAAATTCGGCACATTTATTAAAAACTTTATTGTCTGGCCCCTCAAAAGGCCAAAAATGGCTTTTACAGACTGCCTATCTGGAAATTAACAATCCTATTAAAAAAACATAACTATAGAAACAAGAGCCAGACTTTGAACTACGCTGCCCATAAATAAAATAATGTGGCCACCGCTTAAATTCCCATAGATAAAAGGATAAGCACTGCACGTCATCTGAGGGGCTTGTGCGAAGAGGCGATAATGTACTCTTATACCGCTCCTGCCTCACACGCACAAACGCAGCCTAGATAAGGAATCAAAGGTTAAAATATATTTCCACGTATTCTTCAGTTTTAAAAGTGTAAATAAAGTTTGTAGGTGCTTCGGTCTTTTCTGTGATAGAACATAAATATTTTTACGAGAACAAAGTTAAAATGTTAATGTATACCGAACTATATTTTTAACGATATCAAAATTCTGTAAACCCAAAAAAATTGTCTTCCATATAGGCGTCATTATATACAAACGTTTTGGTCATTTTACGTTGATAATGACTAATAATGGATGGCAAATAAAAGTATATGTGTTGGCATATACCTTACAGTGGTGAAGCGTGTAGTATTACACGACTAGTGAGGTACCTGTGGTAACATTTGACTTGTAGGAGCAAGTACACACGTGAGATATTTTGGTCAGCACTTAACATCGAGGTCTTCAGCGCTGGTGAGAGATGACATGATATGAGTATGGAGCAGCGCTAAATGAAGGGGCGGGGGAAACGGGAGATCCCCGAGAAAACCCGCCGACCAACGGCATCGTCCGGCACGATTCCCACATGCGAAAATCTGGGTACCGACCCTGCCGGAAATCGAACCTGGATCGCCTTGGTGGGAGGCGAATGGTCCAACTTTTTTTTTATTTTATTGTAATTTAAATAAACAATACTGCTATTTTTTATAATTAATAAATATAACAAACAAAAAAGATAAACAAAATGAAATAAAACTTCATGCAGACACCTAGTTTCGAACATGCAGCTTCACCTCAAGAGAACACGTTTCGTACACCCCTCCCCCCATTTTTTTTAGAATCCATGTAGCTAAGTGCTATAATACTTTATTAACGAATTTTGTAGTGCAAGGTTCCAACGAGCTAAGCGTATGCATTTGACATACTCCTGTAAAGAAAGTGGTTCGTTCATATGTAATTTCTGGTGTATAACTTGTCCCAGTAGCCACATCACGGTGTAGCACATGCGGGAACAGTTAAAAGCGGATGTTCACTATGTCTTCATCTGCTACATCCACCACTGGCCAACACACTATTGTTGCTATTCTTGTTTTCGTCCATTTCCATAAGGGTTGAGTTGTCGTGCATGCCATCACTCTATGGTACGCTGTGTCAATCCTTCCGCACCACAGGCAGTCGTCATTTCAGGCGATTCCTAGTTTATTTCTTTTATACGCCGTGTTGCTGATGTCATTATAGAATTTGTATAAGGTTGCCCTCAGTGATGAGGGTATATTGTTATCTGCCATTGACTGATAGAATTGCACAGCATTGACGTTTGTTCTAGG
The DNA here is from genome assembly GCA_003012365.1 of Medauroidea extradentata. Lineage (NCBI taxonomy): Eukaryota > Metazoa > Arthropoda > Insecta > Phasmatodea > Phasmatidae > Medauroidea > Medauroidea extradentata. The sequence continues at coordinate 13,925 of PNEQ01077786.1, forward strand.
GAGACGGAGGGGAACATGTTGACATTCCTTCCTACGTAATACAAGATACAAATTCCTAGAAGTCGCAGAGAAATCCATTGGGAGATCGCTTATTAACAGTCCCGTTTCTACACAAATAAAGCGATACTGAGCTGGCAGTTTATCCAAGTGCTCAAACACCTGACGATATAAAGTGCTGGTTGTGTTGTCCACAGAATCGAACGTTTTAATAACATTTGCCGCAAACAGCGTTGTTGCTTTTGTTTTAATGTCATTGAGCCCCAACCCGCCGGCGCTCGCTGGGAGAAACAACTGTGGTCTCGCTTCACGAAATACAAAGGATTTCCATAGGAACCATCCAACATACATAGTGATCTGTACCTGGAGACTCTTAGGGAGCGGGATAAGGTGAGCCAGGATAAGGTGAGCCGTATACCATAGTTTTGCTAAAACAAATACATTAACGACATGTACACGTTGCAACAAATTTAGTTTCCTAGTTCCAAATTGTGCATCCTCGGCATCTAGAGATTGCATCGCTCCAGATGTATGTACCATGTCTATAATTCGACGTGTGAAAATTATCCCTAGTATTTTCTGATGTTCGACTATAGGGAATGGATATTTTCCAGGCCCCGACCGAATGTCTCCATATAGCGAGAGTAATCGCGCTCTTGTGATGCTTGATTTTCAAATTAGAAACACACTGATATAGCGTGACACAGTTTAAAATAATGTCAGTATCTTGTTACGAGTGAACAACACAAGTCACGTCGTCTGCATAAGCCGTGACGAACAACATATCTCTGGAGATATGCTGATCTGCCATGCTGTGTGTCAAAAAACGGCAAAATGGCTCTAGTCGGATCGTGAATAATATCATTGCCAATGGACAACCTTGCCGAACAGATCTGTTGATATGAATGGGGTGTACAATATGTCCATTTTGCTGTATCCGAGATGTAATTCCAATGAATGACATATTAATCAAGGCTATGATGTCGTCAGGAAAACGTAGGTGACGCAAAACTGCTAACACATAGTCGTGATTGATCCGGTAAAAAGCTTTGCCAAAGTCTATGTGAAGAAGCCAGTTTGTGAGTTTATGTATAGTTGCGTTAATATGCTGGTTTCGTAGTGCTGTTAGACCTTGTAGTATGGACCGCCCTTGTACCGCTCAGTTCTGACGTGGTCTAATCACACAATGTAACACATTTCTCAAGCGATTGGACAACACTTTAATGATCGGTTTGTAATCGGTATTGAGCAACGTTATCGGTCGATAATCCTTCACCTAGCAGGGTATGCGATGTTTTAGCACCAACACAATAATACCTTCACGTTGTGAGGAAGACTATTCTTTATTCGTGAAAACTAGCCGCACCATATTACCCACGTCGCTCCTCACAATATCCTAATATGTAACGTAAAATTCATAAAGTAAGCCGTCCCTCCGGTCGTTTGCAGCACGTGATCGACATGTTTGCTGGACGTAAACTTCAGAAACACACAGTTCAAGTATCCGTCCAGTTGTATTGCTTCTAAGGCATCTTCCGGGACTTTTAACTCTCTTTCAAGCCATACATGAATATCAATCGCCCGTCATCGCGACACGAAGGTAATACGTACAGTATTCTTACGTGCACAATTAATTTTACCGTATCAGGGCACTGACTTACCTCACACTGTTCGGCCCGACGCGGGAGCACACGTTGCTCGCTTCGACCGCCAGCACCCGACTCCTTGTAATTTGTACGAATACTTTGATAATTAGTCAAGACGAACACAAACACCCAATCCTGAACCCGAGGACGTGTCGTTGTGTCGTTTGCTGTATTTCTGTTTGTGTTTTCTGTTTCGTCTCATCGTTGTGTCGCATGTCAGCTTAGGTTTCGTTTTTTTTATATATTTTTTGTTATTTATTTTATTTTCTGTTTGTTCCTTGTTTTATCTGACCCGATTCCAGTCTTGGAATTTCATGTTGTGTAGATACATGGGCGTCACCAGGAATTATTTCAAGGAGGGGGGGGGGGCAAAGATTTAGAAATTGAAGTTTAGCTATCATAAAACTAATCTATTATAAGCAAAAACATACGTTTTGCAGCGTCTGACGAGACAGACCATTGTTTTGCAGCATTTGACGCAAATTAAGACTTTTTCACAGTGCCTGACACAATTAGTGACCCTTTTTTTTGTAGAGGTCACCAAGTTCCAGGGGAGGGGGCAACTGCCCCCCTTGCCCCCCCTTCGTGACGCCCATGTAAGCATACTCAGCTTATTTATGTTTTCTTGTCTTATTTTTTAGTTTTCTTTTTTGACAGTCATTTATTTCGCAACAGAGTATGTCCAAATAAATAAATCCAGTCATCACCTCCCCTGTTGGGAATCGAACCCGGGACCCTTGACGCAGCAGCCAGGATTGCTAACTACTGTGCCCAAGTGGCCGGACACCATTCGGCCACCGCGGCCACAAGTACACTCGTACACTAGTAGCGTGCTAAAGACGAGGAACGAATCCTCCACTTCTGCTCGTGGCGCGCTAGCGACGGAGCTACGTACGGTTTCACTGGTTGCCGCCTTCTTACGCAGCATTCTAAACGGTTTAACTCTTTCAACATATATTTACACAGACTTTGGAATATGTTTCAACGATTTCTGCTTCAGATCTTGTTATTTAACGCTTCTGTTAATCACTTTTACGAAATATTTCTATAAAATAAACGTTTCTGAACTACATGTAACAAATGTAAAATGGTAGAA